>JASANF010018708.1:0-18897 GCA_030248245.1 Trissonchulus sp. WLG1_4 | reverse complement strand
GCGAAGGGGGGGGCTGAACTGATGGTCGACGACCGGGGGGGGGGGGGGTGAAAACGCACACGCAGTCTGCAGAAAGTTCAGCTTTTTAAAATTTTTCTACTGATTTCATTGATGTTGCAAAAAAGTTTTATATACGCAACATGTCGTGCAATCATAGTGGTTGCAGGGGTCTGGGGACGGCAGCCCCCAGAAGCTGGAGCTTTTTTAGAATTTTGAAATAAAATTTGCATCGAAAAACCATTTCTAAGCAACAGTTGTCGTGAAATATATAGTGGTTGCAGCTGCAGGGGTCTGGGGGCGGTAGCACCCAATAGGTCTTTTTCAAAATTTTGAAATAAAATTCTCTTTTTCCTTCAGAGCAAAATAAGAACTAAAAATGAAACTACTCGTGAATAAATAAACGATAGAAATATAAAATAATGTTAAAATAAAATTAAAAAGTCTTACACTGTGGGAATATATTCGCCTGGAAAGGCATTTGTGGTGTAACTGATCAACAGACAAGTTTTACCAACAGCGCTGAAATAAACAAACCCAGCAAATAGGGACTGTCGTATATATCGTTACGCTAGCACAGACCTGTATATACCATACAACTAACATTCTGAAGTTTTTTCACCCAAAAACAGAGTTTTTTATAAATATTGCCATCACATTAATTGTCATTACAAATATTACAGCTAATAAATTATAGATTATATTTATAAATTATAAATTATATAGAAATGAAAATACACTGGTTTAACCAAAATTTAAACTCACCCATCGCCCACGACAACACATTTAATTGCTTGCATGGGAAAATACAACAAACACTTTGAATAAGTCTGCAAATAAATAAATGAAGATATTTTTTCACAGCACGCCCCTGACTTTGATACCCTCTGCGAGTTTCGTTTTTTCAGCCTGTCCTCGAGCTAGCCCGGAGCCGGAATAGGAGAGCGCAGCGCGCACGTCCCAGCATGTTATATCTCAGTGGCGTACCCAGGGGGGGGGCTTGGGGGACAGCAGCCCCCCCCCCCCTTCGCGATTTTAGCCCCCCCCCCCTTCGCGATTTCAGCCCCCCCCCCCTTTTTTTCACTTTTTTTCCTGTGGTCTTCTTTGGTTTTATGACACCGCTGAAAAAAATTTTCCGGCACGTTCCCAATTGACTAAAATTACACTGTAATTTCAAAAATTTTCCAAAATTTTCTTTCGAGAGGATCTCGCCCCCTAATTCATTACTGCTCTAATGTATATACATGACTTATATCTGCTATGGTGTATTAATAATGAGTAATGCTGACAACTATTATTGGTATTTAGTTATATATTTTGTGTGGCTTTTAATTAAAAACCGTGTGGTGGGTGGAGTGGAGGACGAACGTTTAAGGACAGCCCTTGTCACCCATGGTTTTTCTTCAATTTTTCCTGTATACAACGTATTTTTCAGGTTTGCTAGTCCCCCCATAGGCGATTTTTCGTGCTTTTTTTATCTAAATGTGTGACTGTTAATCTAAATGACAAGTGTTGCTTAGAATTGGTTTTTCTATGCAATTATTATTTCAAAATTCTAAAAATACTCCAGATTCTGGGGGGGGCTGCCAAACTCAGACCCCTGCAGCAACCACTCTTTTTTTACGACCAGTGTTGCTTAGAATTGCTTTTTCAATGCAAATTTTATTTCAAAATTCTAAAAAAGCTTTAGCTTCTGGGGGCTGCCGCCCCCAGACCCCTGCAACCACTATGATTTCACAACAAGTGTTGCTTAAAATTGATTTTTCAATGCAAATTTTATTTCAAAATTCTAAAAAAGCTTCAGCTTCTGGGGGCTGCCGCCCAAAGACCCCTGCAACCACTATGATTTCACAACAAGTGTAGCTTAGAATTGCTTTTTCAATGCAAATTTTATTTCAAAATTCTAAAAAAGCTTCAACTTCTGGGGGCTGTCGCCCCCAGACCCCTGCAACCACTATGATTTCACAACAAGTGTTGCTTAGAATTGCTTTTTCAATGCAAATTTTATTTCAAAATTTTGAAAAAGACCCAGCTTCTGGGGGCTACCACCCCCACACCCACTATGATTTCACAACAAGTGTTGCTTAGAATTGCTTTTTCAATGCAAATTTTATTTCAAAATTTTGAAAAAGACCCAGCTTCTGGGTGCTACCGCCCCCAGACCCCTGCAGCTGCAACCACTATATATTTCACGACAACTGTTGCTTAGAAATGGTTTTTCGATGCAAATTTTATTTCAAAATTCTAAAAAAGCTCCAGCTTCTGGGGGCTGCCGTCCCCAGACCCCTGCAACCACTATGATTGCACGACATGTTGCGTATATAAAACTTTTTTGCAACATCAATGAAATCAGTAGAAAAATTTTAAAAAGCTGAACTTTCTGCAGACTGCGTGTGCGTTTTCACCCCCCCCCCCGGTCGTCGACCATCAGTTCAGCCCCCCCCTTCGCGAAATCCTGGGTACGCTACTGTTATATCTAGTGTTTGCTAGTGAAGTGCACGCAGCCCTAGGCACTAGGCAGTTGATAGGGGACCGAGAGGAGATAATTTATCCTATAGTCGGATGGCCTCGACCTCTCCAGGGCTAGCGCTGAAGAAATCACCCGTCATACATGACGGTAGTACTTAGTAAATAAATAAAGTTAGTTAGTAAACAAATAAATAATAAACTAAGCTTGAGCCTCAGCCTGAACCTAAATTCTAACCAACAAATTCGAGCATTCTTGAAAACGCACACGCAAAGATACACGTGTTGAGCCTTGCAGGAAGGAGAGAGGGAAGGAGAGAGAGGAAGGAGATGAGAGATAAAGGCCCGTATTCACATACTAACACTAACACTTAAAGTTAGTGTAAACCCTAACTTTGAGTGCTTCGTAGCACTAAAATTAGTGCTACGAAGCACTTGAAGTTAGTGTTTACACTAACTTCAAGGCCCGTATTCACATACTAAGTGTAACGCTTAAACTTAGTGTTTACACTTAGTGTTAGCGCTTATAAGCGCTAAGTGTTATTCACATACTTAGTGTTTATTTAAGCGCTTAGCAAACACTAACGCTTAACTTAGCGTATCAATTTTGTATTCACATACTTAAAATTTAGTGTTTGGCTTAGAATTAAGCGCTTAAGTTTAGGGACCTCGGGAGCTCCCTAAGCGCTAAGCGCTTAGTTAGGGGATGGTGTGGGGAAGGGATAGGGAGAGTGGGGGAGGTTTTTGGCCGCCATGGGAAGAAAGGGCATGCAATTTAGGATATATTAGTGACATTTTCCGACCAATTCGATCCATTTTGCTCGTTTAATCGCCAAAAATAAAAAATGCACTTTGTTGTCCAAATTTGTTTTTTTACATTTTTGAGTAGAGCATCTTAATCGAAGTAATTTTTCTTCAAGAACTTCTATTTGAAAATTTATATTTTTCACGATATGCCCCCTGAAACATGTAGAGCTGATTTTGCATTTTTCAGGAATCCACTTGCTGAAAACATTTTTTACAAATGTATAGTTCGAGAAAAATATATATTATTAATAAGAAATAGTAATTTAAATAAATCTACAATCGGATTTATAAATACCAAATGGATATGCCGATAAATAACGAATTCCGGATCCACATCAAGCAGGGAGCGCACTCCAAGCCAAAGCCAAAACTAAGCACAAAAGTTGCTAAACGCTAAGTTTAGTATAACACTAATTTTTAAGCGTTTATTTTGTGAATAACAGTTTAGTACAAATTAAGCGCTAACACTTAGCAAACGCTTAGCGTTAGTATGTGAATAACTCTTAGTATGTGAATTCGGGCCTAAGTGTTAGTGTTAGTATGTGAATACGGGCCAAAGTCAATTGAAAAATTTTCTAATTATACCCTAAGCCTAAGCCAGACAACAACAATTAGTAATCACTTGCCCGAATTCACAAACTAAAGGCCGATGCACACGCTGCGATTTTACTGCGATTTTGCCGCAGCGTTTTCGCCGCTGCGGCAAAACGCACTGTCTGAACAGACGCAGCTGTTTCAATGCGGAATGCATGCGTCTTGATTTTTCTGCAGCGTTTTAAACGCCAGGGGCCTGCTGCTCAACTTTACAAGTCTTAAGCCCGATTCACACGGTGCGTTTTTGCCGCTGCGATTTCAACGCAAAACGCAAGACGCAGGGTGTCGCACACGAAACGCAGCGTCTGAACAAACGTTGCGTCTCGCAAACTATTTTGCTGCGTCTTTACTGTTTTAAAAATATGACAAACAGCTTTGCGAATATTGTTGAAACCTGCACGTCTACAGCATCAAAACGCACCGAAATCGCAGGCCGAATTGCAGTCTGGCGTTTAAAACGCTGCGGAAAAATCAAGACGCATGCATTCCGCATTGAAATCGCTGCGTCTGTTCAGACAGTGCGTTTTGCTGCAGCGACGAAAACGCTGCGGCAAAATCGCAGTAAAATCGCAGCGTGTGAATCGGCCTTTACAATTGTAACAATTGTAAGTGCAAAATCAGGTGATTCGTTACGAAATCATCATATAAATTCATTACGAATCACCTGATTTTGCACTTACAATTGTTACAATTGTAAGACTTGTAAAGTTGAGCAACAGGCCCCAGACTGCAATTCGGCTGGAGATTTTAGTGCGTTTTGATGCTGCGGACGTGTTAATTTTCACAATTTTTAGAAAGCTGTTTCTCATATTTTTAAAACAGTAACGACGCAACAAAAATGTTTGCGAGACGCAACGTTTGTTCAGATGCTGCGTTTTGTGAGCGACACCCTGCGTCTTGCGTTCTGCGTCAAAATCGCAGCGGCAAAATCGCAGCGTGTGAATCGGCCTTAAGGTGGTAGTGTCGCCAAAGCAGTTTTGCTCATAGGCTGCAAAATGTGAACTTTTTGCTTTGAAATTGTACGTTCACTGAGAAACTAGTGAAATGTCATATGGTGTCAAATAAACACTGCCAGACACTAGACTACCAATATCTACCAATATTTTTAACCAATCACCATTTGTGAGCCAGACATCACACAATAGAGACATAAAAGTTCGAAAAATCAAGCCAGATATCAGGTTTGGCCAGCTTGTGAAGGACATGTAATGTTGACGCACAATTTTTTGCCACAAATAAGAAAAATGAAAAACAAAGGTTCGGTTTTCTTTTGATTTCAAAATCAGTGGCTAAATTTTTTACAATTTATCATTATTCCTGTGAGTACTTTACAGGTTACGCACAGATTCACAGTTCAAACAGGCATTACTCCACAACCACTCAAGCAATTTGCACTAAATTTTGTGTGCATAAACTAGAACATATGTGCTTTTACTTTGGGTAAAGAACCTAACCAAAAAGATTTTTAATTGTGACGAAATTATCGAATGTGAATAGGTTTTCAAAACGTCATTTTTCCGACTTTGCGACTTCACTGCTAACTGTATGCTGCATCAATTTTGCTGAAACTTGGCAAAAACATTTGCCTTGAAACATGTTTTCAGAATATATAAAGAACAATGACCTATCTTTCATTGAAAAAGTTTCATAGTGGCGCAAATTCGACTGCTTTTGCGACACTACCCCCTTAAGTGTTATTAGTGTTACATACTAACGCTACGCGTTTGCTAAATGTTAGCGCTTATTTTGTATTAAACTGCTATTCACAATATAAACACTTAAAAATTAGTGTTATACTTATACTTTTTTCCATTTTAATATTTGGCTTGAAATGCGCTTCTTGATGTGGATACAAAATTTTGGCCCGTATTCACGGTTCGAGCTCTGTGTAAGTTGCACAGAGCCGCGTAGAATTCCATTGCGCGACGCGCAAGATCGCGCAAGGGCGCGCGCAATGAAAACTGCGCGCCGCTTTCCATTCTCCATATTGTACTTTCTGCCAGGCCAGACAAGCTGGCATGTGCTTTGTTTACATTCGATAGATGTCGCGCACTAACCGAATTTATACGTACCTGTAGCTATGGTGCTCCAATACGTACGGGATTTTGGATTTAGTTTACGAGACAGTGTACACGATTTTGAAGAAAAGACTTCGCGGATAAATAAAAATGTCAAAAGAACAGTGTCTGGGCGGAATCGAACCACCGACCTATTGCACGGGATGCAATTGCTCTACCACCTGAGCCACATGACAAAACAGCGCATTATATACTAAACGTGAATAATCTAGAGATACTCCTAACGCCAATTAAATATTTCACAAGACAAGCTCTTCTGCTGAGTGAGAAGTGGTTACATTGCGAGGCCTGAGTGTCAATATTCCAAAAAAAATATTAAACGCGGCCAAATCTTGTGGATCAAATGATTTCAAACAACAATTTCTGAACACGTCTGCTGAGTAGCTCCAAACCAAACCCAATCCAAAGCTTTTTGAACGAGCAAAAATTACCAAAGCTTAACACTGTTTTGGAGGAGAAAACTTTAGTCAAAAACAGTACTTTTAAAAAATAATTCTCACCGAGATTTGCACTCGGATAACTGGATTATAGATCCAGAGTGTTAACCATTACACTATGAGACCACTGAAACTGTCTTGTTAAGTTCGACTGATATAAGTTCTTTGTCAAGCGGAGTGTATATTATGAACTACTATCTTAAACAAAAACTGGTCGTATTCGCTTGATATTCGATAGTGTTGACAGACTGTTGGCAGTTCGACTCTGCCCCGGAGTTGCATATTTTGCAATCTACGGAAGTTCTAGCCGCTAAAAGTTCAAGTGTGTTGATGTTTGTGCGACGCGTGCACAACACCGAGGTACCTGCACTTCCAGTGTTAAATAACACTAGAAATTCGACCTACCCGATCTAACGTAGGACGATGAGATTCTGAATATAGTATATACGCGGCCCCTGAGGGGGCCGCGTAACTAGTTTACAATAAGGAAATAAGGTAGTACAACGACACAATTCTTCGTTAACTTTTATGTCTAAGTAACGTGATTACATATGAAATATTTAAGCAAGCTTTTCAGCACTTATAGTAACTATGCACTTTATCTATGACTTGCATAAAAATTGGTTTAAAACGTAATGAAATTTTTTATCTTATCATTTGAAATCAGCACTCAGCAGGTTTGTTTCTTATCAAGGCAATAATAGGATCGGTAAACTGAAGGAAATTTAGTATGTATTTTCCTCGTCTTCATTCAAAGCTAAGTGATCGCGGGTTTTTTATTGACACCAAGACCAAAATTGTATTTAGTTTGAAGTCCGGATTATTCCGCAGTGGTATCAGCAGTCTACACAATCAGATATTTAAGGGGATAATTGCGTTTTTAGGTATTTTTCTAAAAAGCCATGGCTCAACGTTTACAAAATCAAATCGCAAGCGCTCCGTTGCATTAAGCAGAACTATATTTTACCTACAAGTAATTGGGGAGCAATTGGATCGATGCCACACCACCTCGTGGTGCTCTCCGGGTAACATGATAATCTCACGACTGAGTGGCAAGGTCGCCCTACACCTGCGATCCGGGCATCTCGGTTTCTGGCATTGCGGGGCGGGTTGACTGGGTTTTTATCGGTGCATCACTGGGCAACCCTTTCACCCCGTCCACGAAAGACGCAGCGTCCTACGCTCAACTCGTTCGTGGAGAAGACATAGCGCCTCTGGGCTTCACGCACCCAGTTGTATACCAGTGAGAATCATTTCCCATATGAATAGTCCACGAAGAATACAAATCTCTGCTACGGCATTCCCGGTAGGCAATGCGGTGCCCCAGCCCAGGGCATTGAGAAGTAAGCGAGTGGGCAACCTCCCTTTTACTGTTGGTGCCATAAATGTGCGCACCTTAGCTCAGGCAGGCTCACCCGAGCTGCTCGCAAAGACACTGTCAGAAAGGGATGTTAGCATTGCCTGTGTTAGCGAGGCTCAGATTCCTGGTAACGGCGGGATGAATATAACTACTCCAAACCCGTCACAAGCTGATATTACACACAAATGGTACATGTTTCTCTATAGTGGTCCAGCTGATAGTAGCGGTCAGCGTGGCGTTGGCATTGCCATAACCGGTACATTATCCTCGTCCGTGTCTGCATGGACGCCAGTTAACGACCGGATTGCAAAGGTGAGAATATCTACGACACCTATGCCCATAACAGTGGTTGTCTGCTACGCACCCACAGATTGTGCCGACGACTCTGCAAAAGACGAATTTTATGTTTACCTGGCACAATGTTTGCGCTGAACACCTAGCGGCGATTTCCTTATTGTTTCTGGTTATTTTATTGCTACCATCGGTCGAAGCAAGCAAGCCGAAGCCAAATGTCTTGGATCCTCCTGTCTGCCTGCATCTCGAAATGACAACGGGGACCGATTCGTATCTTTCCTGAGCGTACACCGTTTAGTTGCTGCCAACACTGTAATGCGACATAAGCGACGACACTTGGAAACATGGGCATCAAACGATGGTCAGAGTCGCAAGCAGATCGATTTTATCTGTGTAAAGCAGAGGTGGAGATCATCTATTCGAGCTTGTCGTTCATACTGGGGTGTCTCAATTCACCCAGATTACAGCATGGTTGTCATTGCCTGCACTGCAAAACTGTCCACCCATAAAAATCTGAAGGGGCGTCAGCTGCGTTTCGGTACCGAGAAACTTGCCAACCCCGCCATCCGACAGCAGTTCGAGTCCCATCTGTCAACTAACTTTGCTGCGCCAAGCAACACTACAGAAGATGTCGATTCTCTCTGGAAAGACACAGTCGAGGCTCTAAACAGTGCAGCCAATCTCACGATCGGACGAACAAGACATCACAGAACCCAGTGGATATCTGCTGACACTCTTGACCTAGTGGATCGTCGAAAGATGGCAAAAACTTCACACGTCAGACGAGATCTTTCACGGCAGATCTCCGACTCCATTGCCAGAGACAAGGAGGTATATTGAAGGAGTCAAGCTGATATGATGAACCAAGCCGTTCGAGTTGGAGACACTGGGAAGCTCTTCAAACTGCTGAAGAAGGCCGGTGGAAAGATGGCAGGCCCTAATGATGTAATTCGTGAGACAGACGGAAGCATAAGTCACGACATTCAACGTCAGCAATGCAGATGGATGGAACATTTTGCTGGTCAGCTGAACAGGCCGCCCCTTCTGGCCCCTTTATTTGAGACACCATTCGCAGGCTTCTTGAACATCTCATGTGAGCCGCCCTCAGAGGACGAGGTTCGCAGGGCCATACAGAGCATGAAATCTACTAGTGCCCCCGGCGCAGATTGTATATCTGCATCTCTTTGGAAGGCAGGGGGGTCAACAGCGCTTCGCCGTTTCCATTTGATTGCATGCAGGATTTGGTCTTGTCAGAATGTGCCTACCTGCTGGAAAACATCAATACTAGTACCTTTGCATAAAAAAGGTGATAAGACGGTCTGCACCAACTCAGAGGAATATCGCTTTTGGACGTAGCGTATAAAGTTGTCGAAGCCATCATCCTGAATCGCCTCAGGCCGGTCGTTGATCCCTTTTTACGAGAAAATCAAGGTGGTTTTCGGTCGGGTCGTGGCACGGTTGATCAGATTTTTGCCCTTCGGCAGCTTGTCGAACAGCATCACGAGTTCAGACGACCTCTTGTTTTGGCCTTTGTCAATTTTGAGGCTTGATTTGACTCCATAGATAGATCAAGAATGTACGACGTCCTTTCTGCCCATGGTTTACCTCTCAAAATTATTGACTTGATAGAGGCCCTTAATCATGGCAGCGGCTCTGCTGTGCGCTTACCCAGTGGCATTTCAGAATATTTCGAAGTTCGGACAGGAGTTAAGCAAGGCGCACTACTTTCACCATGCCTATTCAATTTGGTGCTAGACATGGTGCTTAGTGTTGCTATCCGCGATGCCCAGGGGATTAAAATAGATAACAACAATCCGCTGTGCGACTTAAACTATGCCGATGATATTGTCCTAATGGGGTCCAACGTCGAAGATGTACAACAGAACCTCGATAGCTTGGCATCTACGGCTGCAGCTGTCGGCCTTAGGGTCAACAATCGAAAAACCAAGATCTTATTCTGCAGTTGTGAGCCTCAACCGATCCTATTGGATGGCGTAGCTCTTGAGACAGTCGATCAATTTTGCTATCTGGGCAGCCAAATTACCGCAACTGGTGCCGGTGCCTCAGAAATACAAATCCGGCTTGAAAAGCCCAGCATACATTCTCCTCCCTCGATTTGGTGCTTTAGTCGAGCCCTGCTGTCTCGCTCCAAACTAAAATGCGGGTATACTTCGCTGCTGTCCGACCGGTGCTGTTATACGCATGCGAAACGTGGCCTGTAAGACTATTGGATGCAAAAAAATGGAATCGTTTGAATACCGTTGTTGGAGAAGAATTGTGCACGTAACCTATGTCGACCACATTTCCAACGAAGAGATCCGGCGACGAGTTGGGGTCTAAACCTCAAACCTCTGTGCGTCTGTTATGAAATGGCGGCGACTAATGTACCTGGGGCATCTTCTGCGACGTCATGCCGCCTACATTCCAAAAAGGATCTTCTTCAGTCGTCCTCCTGCAGACTGGAGAAGACCGAGAGGTGGCGTGCTACAGACCTGGCAACGCACAGTACTGAAAGATCTGACATCTCTAGGCCTGCAACGGGTGTACAGAACATGGCATACCGACTGAAAAGAGATCCTGTATGACATTGCAATGGACCGTGGCCAATGGTCTATGCTGGTGGAACGATCACTGGGAGATGCTGGCGATCCTGTTTTGGCGCCACATTAAGCAAGCAAAGTAAGCAAGCACAAGTAATGCCATGCATTAAAACTTAACCTTTCATATTGTTTCCTGTAGAAGCGGCTGAAGAACGGCCCTTTCCAAATTCTCAAGTTTTTTGCAAAAAGTGTGCGCCACAGCTCTTAATCGTGCGATTACCTGTTGGAGCTGAAAATTGTTGTAGTTTTTGACAAGTCTAAAATCCTAAGGCACCTCCACTTTTTAATATCTAGTCAATTTACTGAAAAAATAGCTTGAACACAAAAGCACCGAAATTTTAACGTATTTTTTAATGATTAAAACCCTCTAAAAATAATGTCCACAGGTAAAAATTTGAAAAACTGAGGGACATGGTTGGGTATTTTGACTTTTACATTACTGTAGCAAAAATTTGTGCTCAAGCATCATTTGTAACTTGAGTTCTGTGGGCGCAAAGTTTACATAGAAATCGCAAAAACCTCGAAAATGCAACTACCACCTTAAGTAGTCTATGATACGTAGTAGCCATATGTCTGTTTAGCCGACAAAGTTACAAATTATGACACCACCAAAAAGGCATAAAATTTGATTCTGGTGTGAATATTTCATAATTTTGCGGCTTAACGGGCATGCGGTTGTAAGTTTTAATCGCCCTTTAACAATTCGTTATTCTACGGGCTGAACAGATATAGTACGTCTGCAACTGTGATTGATCCTGACATGCCGAGACGAGGTCACCAAATTTGGCTGATTTCTTAGCACAACTGTGCAGAAAAATTCATGCTATTCACGGACATTGACCAGTGATTTTGGTGTGTAGGCTGGTTTTTACATAGTAACTTTTGGGGTGGAATTACTGGAATCCATAAAGGCAGTCTGTTAAAACCAGTCTAAGGCATTCTATTTCAGTAAGTTGAACCTCGTAGCGAAAAATTCCGCACGTATTTCATAGGTTAAAATATTGCCCTTTGACTGTATTTAGCTCAAGGGGGTAATTGCGTTTTTAGGTGTTTTTTTGAAAAGCCATAGCTCAGCGTTTACAAATTCAAATCACAAGCGGTCTTTTGCGTGAAGTAGAACAATATATTGCCTAAATGTATGCCATGCATTGAAACTTAACCTTTGATTTTCTTTTCACTACACGCGGCTAAACAAAGGTCCTTTCCAAAATACGAGGATTTTTTACAAAAAGTTTGCGCCACAGCTCTGAAGCATACGATTACCTGTTGGGGCTGAAAGTTGTTAAGGTTTTTGACATGTTTAAAATCCCCAGGCATGTCCCCCACTTTTTAAATAACTAGTCAATTTACTGAGAAAATAGCTGAAAAGCAAACTCACCGAAAATTTAAAATATTTTCTTGTAATTAAAACCCTCTAAAAATGTCCACAGGTGAAATTTCGAAAAAGTGAGAGACATGCCTGGGGATTTTGACCTTTACAGTACTGTCCCAAAAATTTATGCTCAGGCGTCACTTATAACTTGAGTACTGGTGGCGCAAAGTTTACATAGAAATCACAAAAACCTCGAAAACGCAACTACCACCTTAACTGCTAAAACTGCCTTTATGCTTTCCACCGTGTATGTTGAGCTGTTGGAAATGATTGAAACAAGATTAGAAGTAAGCAAGCTGTGATGTTTTACGAAACAGTCAAGGATAACGAAACGTGTAGCATATAAAATGCTTGTTTGCTAATATACTGAACAAATTGACTAGAGATTGCAAAAATCAAAATTAGAATAACACTGCAAAACTTGTTTCCGATTCTGTTTTGCTAGTTTGACCTTCTTTCTGGGCAAGAGTATACTTAGAATCAGCCAAAGCCTACAATAAGAAACTTTGTAATTGCACTGCTTGACGACCTACACTTTATCAAGAGGAATTAATGTTTGCTGTTATCGAGGTGCAAAATTGACTAAAAATTACAATAATCAAATTTAGAATAATTACTGCAAAACTTGTTCCTATTCTGTTTTGGATGTTTAACCTGTTTTTGGGCAACACTATCGTTAGAATCAGTCAAAAGCTACCAAGATAAACTTTGTTATTGTACTGCAGGACGACATGAAACTTTATCAAGCGAAATTAACGACTGATGTTATCAGAGTTCTGTGGCACAGTGGCAGTGCGTCGGTCTTTTGAGCTGAAGGTTGGTGGCTCGAATCCACCCAGAACCGTTGTATTTCGTTTTTCAAGATTTGCAACTTCGCGCACGATTGCATGCGCGATGCCTGCGCGGCCCTTGCGCGATCCTATTGCGCGATATTGGTAGATGGGTGGGGGTAGTTAGATGGCCCCGCGCAGGATAGCCTGCGCGGTTCTTGCGCGATCCTATTGCGCGATCTTGGCAGATGGGTGGGGGTAGTTGGATGGCCTCGCGCAGGATAGCCTGCGCGATGCCTGCGCGGCCCTTGCGCGATCCTATTGCGCGATATTGGTAGATGGGTGGGGGTAGTTGGATGGCCTCGCGCAGGATAGTCTGCGCGATGCCTGCGCGGCCGATTGCGCGATAATATTGCGCGATATTGGTAGATGGGTGGGGGTAGTTAGATGGCCTTACGCAAGATAGCTTGCGTAATACCTGCGTGGCTCTTGCGCGATCCTATTGCGCGATGTTGGTAGATGGGTGGGGGTAGTTAGACGGCCTCGCGCAGAATAGCCTGCGCGATGCCTGCGCGGCCCTTGCGCGATCCTATTGCGCGATATTGGTAGATGGGTGGGGGTAGTTGGATGGTCTCGCGCAAGACAGCTTCGTGATGCCTGCGCGGCCCTTGCGCGATCCTATTGCGCGATCTTGGTAGATGGGTGGGGGTAGTTAGATGGTCTCGCGCAAGACAGCTTGCGCGATGCCTGCGCGGCCCTTGCGCGATCCTATTGCGCGATATTGGTAGATGGGTGGGGGTAGTTAGACGGCCTCGCGCAGGATAGCCTGCGCGATGCCTGCGCGGCCCTTGCGCGATCCTATTGCGCGATATTGGTAGATGGGTGTGGGTAGTTGGATGGCCTCGCGCTGGATAGCCTGTGCGATGCCTGCGCGGCCCTTGCGCGATCCTATTGCGCGATATGGGTAGGGGTAGTTAGATGGCCTCGCGCAAGATATCTTGCGCGATGCCTGCGCAGCCCTTGCGCGATCCTATTGCGCGATCTTGGTAGATGGGTGGGGGTAGTTAGATGGCCTCGCGCAAGATAGCTTGCGCGATGCCTGCGCGGCCCTTGCGCGATCCTATTGCGCGATCTTGGTAGATGGACGGGGGTATTAGCTGTCAGAGCCATACGTAGGGGGGAGGGGGCCTTGGTTTGATTAGGAAATGTTTTGCATGCCCTCCGCCTCATTAAGGTGGTAGTGTCGCCAAAGCAGTTTTGCTCACAGGTTGAAAGAAGAGAGCTTTTTGCTTTGAAACTGTACGTTCACTAAGATACTAGTAAAATGCTATATGGTGTCAAATAAAAACTACCAGACACTGGACTACCAATATCTACCAATATTTTGAACCAATCACCACTTGTAAGCCAGACATCACACAATAGAGACATAAAAGTTCAAAAAATCAAGCCCGATATCAGATTGGCCAGCTTGTGAAGTACATGTATTTTTTGACGCACAATTTTTTGTCACAAATAAGAAAAATAAAAAATAAAGGTTCGTTTTCCTTTAGATTTCAAAGTAAGCTTCTAGATTTTTTACAATTTATCATTATTGCTGTGAGTACTTAACAGTTTACGCACAGATTCACAGTTTAAACAGGTGTTACTCCGCAACCACTCAAGCAATTTGCACTAAATTTTGTGTGCATAAACCTATCAAGAGCATGTGCTTGTGTAATGCTCCTGCTGTGGTAATGCTCTCATGAATCTTGTTATTTGTTAAATAAATAGTTCATAGTTCTAGTTCATGATGATTTGTGGCTAATAAAGAATAGTTTCGGAGCATAGAGTCGTTTCAAATACTTTCAAATTCATAAATACTTTAAATTGCGACGTTTTTAGTAACTGCGCTTAGGCATAATATAAGTTTACAACATAATTTGGGGTTACACCAAGAGCACACATTTGCCTATTGCTCTTGGCGGTGATGACGCGTTTTGCCCCATTTAAGCGTCTGTTGTGCATTTCTCTATGAATTATTGAATTACCATCACAAAAGGATTGAGTACGCGTTTTATGTGACGGTTTCCTATTGTAAAATTGGTAGATGTCGCGTGTAAGCGTGCACGAGCACGAGATTTTACCCCCCACCCCTAGGCGCTATTTGAGCTATTTGCGCTATTATAGTTTCCAACTCAAAAACGCCACCCCCCCACCCCTAGGCGCTATTTGCGCTATATGCGCTATTATATTTTCCAACTCAAAAACGCCCCCCACCCCCCCCCCCCCGCTATTTGCGGTATACCCTCGGGTGCTATAAGCGCTATTTTTAAGCCTATGAAAAAAATAGCGCTTATAGCACTTTGATGCGCTATCGTTGTGTTATATGCGCTATTTATGCAATATTTTTTTATATCGACGTCCAGAACACAAACAAAAGTTTTAAAATACTTTTAAAATTCTTTTTGTTTATTGAGGGATCGTATACGTGCTAAAAAGTACAAAACTTTTCAATAAGTTAGCCAATAGCACAAAATAGCGCCTAAATAGCGCAAATAGCACCCTCAGGTGCTATAAGCGCTATCCAAGATCAGCATCACTATTTAAAGGGAAATTAACACAAACACCAATAGGCCAGCGTAGCTCAGTCGGTAGAGCGTTAAGCTAGTAATTTAGCAATGGGTGGTTCAAATTCCCCCTGGCCATTTTTCTGTAGAAGTTTCATCCATATCCAAAAAAATAGCACATATAGCACCGTCGATAGCGCTTCTAGCGCAAATAGCGCATATAGCACTCCCAAAAAGCGCTATAGCGCAAATAGCGCATATAGCGCAAATAGCGCATATAGCACCCCCAAAAGGCGCTATAGCGCAAATAGCGCATATAGCACCTTCGATAGCGCATATAGCGCAAATAGCGCATATAGGACCTTCGATAGCGCATATAGCGCAAATAGCGCATATAGCACCCCCAAAAGGCGCTATAGCGCAAATAGCGCATATAGCACCTTCGATAGCGCATATAGCGCAATTAGCGCATATAGCACCCCCAATAAACGCTATAGCGCAAATAGCGCATATAGCACCTTCGATAGCGCATATAGCGCAAATAGCGCATATAGCACCTTCGATAGCGCATATAGCGCAAATAGCGCATATAGCACCCCAAAAAAGCACTATAGCGCAAATAGCGCATATAGCACCTTCGATAGCGCATATAGCGCAAATAGCGCATATAGCACCCCCCCAAAAGCGCTATAGCGCAAATAGCGCATATAGCAAATTCCATAGCACTTATAGCGCATATAGCGCATATAACGCATAAAAAAGCGCTATAGCACAAAAAGTGCTATTTCGATTTCGCTTACACGCGTTCGTTACCCGTTTTGGCATAAACTTAGCTTGCCGGATTGTTATGCCGGCCTAATTTTGTCAGTCGATTGAATCTGGCTGGCCGGCCTTTGTTTTTAACCGGCCGGCCGGCTTTTTTCGGCCGGCCGGCCGGCGACCATCAGGACCGAAAATTCCAACCGGTCACAAACACTAGCTCCTGAAATATGACGTCGATAGCGCTTATAGCGCAAATAGCGCATATAGCACTCCCAAAAAGCGCTATAGCGCAAATAGCGCATATAGCACCCCCAAAAGGCGCTATAGCGCAAATAGCGCATATAGCACCCCCAAAAGGCGCTATAGCGCAAATAGCGCATATAGCACCTTCGATAGCGCATATAGCGCAAATAGCGCATATAGCACCCCCAATAAACGCTATAGCGCAAATAGCGCATATAGCACCTTCGATAGCGCATATAGCGCAAATAGCGCATATAGCACCCCAAAAAAGCACTATAGCGCAAATAGCGCATATAGCACCTTCGATAGCGCATATAGCGCAAATAGCGCATATAGCACCCCCCCAAAAGCGCTATAGCGCAAATAGCGCATATAGCAAATTCCATAGCACTTATAGCGCATATAGCGCATATAACGCATAAAAAAGCGCTATAGCACAAAAAGTGCTATTTCGATTTCGCTTACACGCGTTCGTTACCCATTTTGGCATAAACTTAGCTTGCCGGATTGTTATGCCGGCCTAATTTTGTCAGTCGATTGATTCTGGCTGGCCGGCCTTTGTTTTTAACCGGCCGGCCGGCTTTTTTCGGCCGGCCGGCCGGCGACCATCAGGACCGAAAATTCCAACCGGTCACAAACACTAGCTCCTGAAATATGACATTTCAAAAAATGTCAATCTGGGATCAATTTTAGATGTGCAACAGCAAGCTGGTGCAAAAGTTAGCCCGAACACAAAATATGAAGTTGATTGATACAAATTAGCATTCACTATAGACCAAACGTGAGTGGAATTTCGGCTTGCGATTTCTCTTCACAACTAGATAGCTGTTGCACAGCCAATAGCTCATTTTGCTTGCCATAACATGAGCGAGCGGTCGCAAAATGTAATTTTTTTACCAATATCATTGCTATATTGAAAAACACAAAAATCACGATTTTTGAAAAACGTAAATTTAACTACAATTCTTAAATACTATCGATTTGCTCAAAATCAAATTTTTTGACCGCTCGAAGACAACGAGGCGCATTTATGTGCCAATTTTTAACGTTCCTCGTTGGGCCAATTTTTTAAAATAGCAAGCCGAAAATTTGCGTTTGTACTCACACGCACGTACTTTTTTTCAGTATTATGCAGAAAATACTGCTTTATTTTAGAAAAAAATTGCACCAAACTTAATAAAACACCGAAAATTTTTAAGTATGTTCAAGTAAAACACAGCTGCTAGTGTTTTTCAATCTTTAAAAATCGTTGCATACGTGTAAATGCACTGGCTTATGAAGCTATTTCCGTGGAAATCTATTTCTCATGCGGAAAATAGCTCAAAATTTTTCAAAAGATTTTTCATGTGATATGCACATCAAATTGAAGTAAATTTAAGCCTGAACAACTTTTGTTCTTACGATGTATGTTTATTTTTGCGCGTTTTCAAAATAATGGCCAAAACCCACATTTCTGGAGTGCCACCTTCACATATGTACTAACGCGAAGCGTTTGCTAAGTGTTAGTGCTTATTTTGCACTAAACTGGTATTCACAAAATAAACGGTTAAAAGTTAATTGTTACACTTTACTTGGGCCGTGTTTTTTTTTCAGCTGCTCGAGCAGCTGGAAAAAAGCTGGAGCAGCTGGAAAAAAGCGGGAGCAGCTGAAAAATTGCGGATTAGTATGGCGGTCACTGTAGAGTAGCTGAACCGTTGCCATGGGAACGCTGCAGTTCCAGCTTTTTTTCAGCTGCTTTAGCTTTTTTCCAGCTGCTCCAGCTTTTTTTCAGCTGCTCGAGCAGCTGAAAAAAAGCCGGAAATGGCGAAAAAAGCTGCAGCTTTTTTTCAGCTGCTCGAGCAGCTGAAAAAAAGCTCAATGTAAACACGGCCTTAGCGTTAGCAAATTGTAAAGCCCGATTCACACGGTGCGTTTTTGCCGCTGCGATTTTGACGCAAAACGTAAGACGCAGGGTGCCGCACAAAAAACGCTGTGTCTGAACAAACGTTGCGTCTCGCAAACTATTTTGCTGCGTCTTTACTGTTTTAAAAATATGACAAACAGCTTAGGTTCTGGCTTAGGCTTAGGCTATAAAAAACGAAATTTTCAGAAAAAATCCTGCCAGCTTCGCCTAGAGAATCATGCCAACTAAGCCTAGACGATGCCTTAAAACATCATAACGCACTCAAAACTATCCAAAAACAAAGATTATAGCCAGTGGCGTAGCCAGAAAAGAATTTCGGGGGGTGGGGAATGACTTTTCAATTTTTTTGAAATGTGCTAAAATGCCCTTAATTGCGATTTTAACGCAAAAAACGACACATTACCATTTTTTCGGTCAAAAACATGCATATTTTCCACCGCTGCAGCATCAAAATTGGAGCTCAAACCTCCGAAAATTACAAAAACGGTGGCTGGCAATGGTCCAGAAGCTAGCAAATTAGCAAATTTTCCGAAATTTTTTGACATAAAAACTGTAAAACTATATACTAAAAATGTATTTTTTGAAACAAAAAACAGCTAAAACGATACACCAAACATTGTATTAAGCAAATACATAGGGCACAATGCAGATGTATGTACATGCAC
>JASANF010018707.1:0-28550 GCA_030248245.1 Trissonchulus sp. WLG1_4 | reverse complement strand
TCATCTCTAACCATCTTAATCCTTTCGTGGTTAAGCTACAAACTTAGAATATTATTCTCCTTTTTAGTTTACAGAATACAGAGACTAATTTGTCCCAACGATTTTGATTGGCTGACAATTATTTTTGTACACCAATAAACTGTGAGGTAGAAAAGTAGGCGGAGCATATGTATATGCCACATTAAAGGGGTAAAGAATAGGCCCTTACTTTACAATACTCAGCCTCAGTGAACATAAGAGACTGTGCCCGTTGTATTTGATGCAGAATCAGCGGGAAAGTCACCACTGTAGCGAAAACAGCCAGAGTGGACATTACCACGCCAAGAAAGGCCACAGATCGAAATGAGCGGGGTTTATCCGCCATCAGATCCTCTGTGGTTGCCATGGTGACGGTTAATCGGATTAGGGCTGAAATAAGAATAAAAAGTAGACTCCTAAACGGAGTAAAATTCCTTCGTAGAGTGTTACATTGGTATTTAGAGAAAATGAGATCGTCAAAATTAAAAAAAGGAATGGCAGATGCCGGACTGAGAATCTACCCACTCAACTACAGTTTGCCAAGCCATGTCACTAACCACTGCGCCACTCCCTTGTAGAGACATCTTGACTTAACTAAGCCACAGTTGCAACAGTGGCATTTAGTTTTTCTAAAATTTCTGGTTCAAAATAAAATCGATGATGTTTATTGTTAATACATATATATGCCCTATGTTTCTGCAATTCATATTATATAATGTGACCCACTGAGAGTCTCTATTATTGCATCTTTTGTCGAAAATCAACATTAAACGCTGATTGGCTGTGGCTAAAGCCAACAACCAATCAGACAATTGCCAGACAAAACAAAGTTTGCTTCCAAGGGGGAATACGTGTAGCAAAGTTAAAGAATTCAAAACGAAACGGGGGGCTGCACTAATATCTTGTCAAACGTTTAGTTTTCTATATGAAATTGACGAAATGTAACTTGTATAGGTTAAAATTTAGCTCATATACTTGGTTCATCGCGTTCATGCCCCCCACAGTTGCAACACGTATCTGTAATGGTTACTGAGAAGGTTAAGGCTGAACATTTGTGATTAGATTGAGTGTAGTCTTCCCGGTCGTTATTTGAGCAAAACCCATAATATTTATTTCAGAAAAAGGGGGATCCATCAGGCGTCTCAAGACAACACCAAGCTATTTTTGGTGTTACAGCACGACACAGTCGGTTTTTTTAAAAAACAGGCTCCATCAGCATTAAGGGTCTTTGAAATTTTTTTTAATTTATTTTGTATTAAATGGTAGCAATTTGAATTCGATGCTGAGTTCCTGACCTGTGTTAGTCATATAATCTGATTTAATTCAATGAAAGCTGAGCATGTCAAAAATTATTGATAGATATTGGTAGAAAAATTTGTAAATGTCCATTAAAATTGTTCCAAACCGTTCTGTAGCACGCTACTTGTGCCAAGCGCACCTACCACCAAAAATCAGCATTTATTAAAAATTAAACTTTATTCGTAGATGAAATAAATAATTGAAAGTCAAAATTGGGTGAAGCCGTTAAGTAAGCAGTTTATACGTACATGAAAGAATTATGTAAAAAATTGTATGAAAATGTTGTCATTAATCTGGTACCGAGTCTACAACAACTAGTACTGATATCGGATGCAGCCACGTTTAAAAAGCAGTAGAACTGCAAATCTGATTTTATCTGGTCACAACACTGAATTAAATTGGATCCCATAAAATACGGCACGCAATTTTTTCCAAGCCATATGTGACAGCGTTGATAAACTTCCAAAAAATATTAACCCAAGGCGTGTGTGCCATTTGCTGAGTTTTCGTGGGTTTTTAGTTTACGATCAGTAACTGACCCTACAGATTGCAAAATTCCTCACCTGCTGACGTTCCTGTAAATTTTGTGTTCAAAAATAACAAAACCACTTTGAAAGAGGTCTCGGATAGCCTGGCCAGCTTGTCCACTGACTCCAAGAGTGGCCATAGTTCAACGGCCCGACAGAAGCCATCTGTAGCTACCGCAAAATCGAGTCCCAAATAGACGTCAGATAGAAGAATTGACTGATTGATGCTTTAAACCTGCCATAATATTTTTGTTTTATTTTACAATCTGTATTAATACCAAGTGCTTTATAATACTGTATAGTTTTAATGCTGCCACATAATTATGCTCAAACATTGGCGGTGTTGTATGTGCTCAAACAATTTTTCATTTAATATTTCGCGGCTTCATTGCTACAAATTTTGTATAGTGACCTTTACAATCCGAAATTACAGTAACCCTAAATGACCCCTTTCTCCCATCTTTCAAACAATAATGAGCAATTTCAATTTAATACGCATGCGCTTGCATTTGAAACAAGGCCACAGGGGCCACCTACAAAACGAAATTATTGGGTTTGACGCAGTTTGAATTTGGTACGAATTCTCAAAAATGACCATAAACGGTGTTACCTGCTAATTCATGTTATGTATCCGGCCGCCGGTTTGGGACGAACATGGCCAAGGCCACCAAGGCATGCAGTATGCCTGCCGTATGGGGCTACATCTACACCTATGGTCGGCCTAGAAGTGATAAAGGCCATGTCTATAATCTATAGATCTTAAAACTACGGATACAAACCCAAACACCAAGCAATCTTTATTTACAATCAAAACAAAGGCAGCCTCTCGGAAAAGTTCGGGGCAAACTTTATCGAAGAAAGAGGGATGTGAAGTATGTTTAAGAAATGCGATTAGTGTGAATAGCGTGTTTATAATGGTCAAAATTATGTCTAACGAAGTTTCTATAATAACAAATGTTCAACGTATTCACATCTGACAAATTGATGTAAAGTGCTTGGCTCAAAGGCGGCACAGTTTTGTTACAAATTTCTACGACGGTCGGTTGTGTGTGTGTCTGCGGCTGCGGCCACTTCTATTTGTTTCTCATGCCCCTGTTTATTTTGTATCTGCGAATGTTATATTTGCTTCAATAAATAGATTTGTAGGCCACAACCGTGGTTTTTCTGCGTTTTCGAATCAGGCAGCGTACCTTTTAGGTTTACGTATTTTCCAGGCTTAGTGAGCGACGTAGGCCCTTTCTTCAAGTCAGGGGAGTCACACTTCGGCCTCGGACTTAGGGAATGAAGCCACAAGGCGACACAGCAAAAGCTTAACATGATTGCTATTGGTCATAAAAGCAAACTGCTTTGATCAAAAACCTTGCAACGTCATCGAGCACATAACGTCAAACTTGTTGGAATATAACTAATGGTCGCAGTGGTAACGGTAGAATTGCGCATGCAATAATAATTGCACATAGAGACTGTAGCGAACCAGCAGAAAAAACGGAGCAGAAATTTTATCACAAGATTGATAATGATGATGATAATTGTTAATTCTTGTAACTAATTCCCAATTGACTGTTAATTCCCATCCCAATTGATAATGATAATTGATGATAATTGATGATATTAATTGATAACTTTCAGAAAATCAGTCATCCTTGTTTCGTGATGTCTGCTGAGTCAGATATGACCGCTACTGAAGAGAAATTGACTACTGTGGCTCCCAGCACGGAAGAAGTGAACCCAGCAATGGAAGATAATGAATTTCTGGTAAACCCTCTAGGTGCGTATCATCGAATCCCCATTGTACGTGAATCACAAGTGCCGGATCTCTGTGGGGTCGCAGACAAGACCCCTCTATACGACCCCACTCAGCAGTTTGTGGCGCACTAACGCCAAAATGTTTCCATTTATTCAGCGAAAAGTATGATCCTTATTCAATTTTTCCTGTTGTGCCACAGCACAACAGGTCTCTAATTTTGATTTCTGGCGGAATACACTGGGCTTGTAGTGCAATGTACGTCTGTGCGTTAGTTTGCTTTGCATATTAGAGCTACTGCGCGAGCGTCACATCAATGTCTAGTGCAAAAGTTACACTGTAAGCTGGAAAAATGTCAATGTGCGTTTGTTTAGTTCATGTGTGTCACATAGTGCGCGTGTGTCACATTGCTGATCTGATAATACCAACATTTGACCAGATAATTTTGTTGGCAGCATCTTATGTTTCCTGCGAACTGTAGTCATTTTTGTTCATGAAAGAATGAATACACTTCTCACTCATCAAAACAACCCATTCCTACATAATTTGTTGTTAGATAATTAAAACTCTTTCCAGTTTTTGCATAAACAACTTATTGTAGTAAGATTGCATCAAATCGCATTGAACTTTTGCATACACATTTTACAATAAGATAATTATCTGCTGCACAACAGGTTTTAGCTGACCTGCTGGTCAGCTTACGTGAACATAATTCTTAATACTTACTGAAGGTTTTGCCGCAGGTTGGGCTTGTTTACCCTACAGTCAATGTGCGGCGCTATAAATGTTCGGAAGAATACTATATAAAAATGAAAGCCGTGTTTTTGGAAATTAAAACTTAGTTTTGGAATGATGTTGAAACAGCATCCGAATTAAGAAGCTTAGAAAATAATCCGTAAATTATAAAGTAAATAAATAAATAAATAAATAAAATTTGTGAGTATTTAGTATTCTTACAATAAGTACAGGTTTTTTTCTTAGGCTAAAGCTCTTTTGTTCCAATCACTAAAACAATTATCAACTAACATAAAGGTTGTTTATTTTGTACAAGTGCAATCTATTAAACAATTTCCGTAGCAGTGTAACTGACACCCGGTTTCGCTTGACCGCCATAACCCCCTTGACCTCCTGAGCTGGACGCAGGAGGTTTACCGTATCCCATTTGTCCACCGGACACAAAACCGCCGTTTCCACCCCCTTGTGGGGCACCGCCGCCCCCACCCCCGTTTTGCACACCTGAGAGAGCCTCCTGAAAACCAGGGGGTGTCCGGGGGGCGGGGCACTCTTGGCAAGCGTCAGCTCCGTCTTTCCCGGGGGGGCCGGGGAACCCGCGTTTGCCAGGAGGTCCGGGCTGACCGTCAAAACCGGGCTCGCCTGGGATTCCCCTTTCTCCAGGATACCCTTTGGGACCGGGACCCCCTGGGTCTCCCGGGGTTCCCACGGGTCCCGGCATCCCTGCGTCTCCCGGGGGCCCCGTAGCCCCCGCTGGAGCCCCATTGAGCAGGTTGCCATCGGTTCCTGGTTCCCCATCATCTCCCCTCGGTCCTGGGGCACCGGGAGAACCCTTGTGTCCGGGTGCACCGGCGGTTCCGTCCACTCCCGGTTCCCCATCCGGCCCGGGATCCCCGGGAGGACCCCGACTTCCTTTGGGTCCGGAAGGCCCGGTCCGACCCGGGGGACCTGGGGGGCAGTTTGTGCAGCCCCCGCCTCCTGCACCCCCATTTCCGCCCGAAGACTGACCGTCCTCTCCTGGTTGTCCGTCGCCACCGGGCTTACCTGGCTGGCCGGGGCTTCCTGGGGTGCCCGGGGGGCCTGGAGGTCCACTGGGACCTTGGAGACCTAAATAAAGAGCATGTGTTTATATATGAGCATATAATGGAATCTGATGGAGATGATGCACGAGTCCTATTGTAGCAGCAAAAGTTGCATTGAATCACAAATAAGCGAATAAATTGTACAGAGTTCAAAACGACTGGACGACTGAATCAACTCTCAAAAACTCAATTGATACTCGCAGCCGTATGTCCGCTCAGCCGGTACTATTACGAAAACAAGCACGTTTTGCGAGTAAAGTTAATTTTACAAGAGTTAAGGGCGACATGCTTGCAGTGCTGAGCATATTCTTCAAATATATAACGCGTCTAAGTACTAAAAGTTTGACTAAAAATTGCTGAACTCTGACACAAAAGAGGTGGCGTGATTTTGTGACTACTCGCTGTACTCGTGATGCTTAATTCGTTCTTTTCGTAATGAAATCGCGCGTTTCTTTTTATCTCAATGTCCAGCATTTTGTGGTCAGGCTTTAGTCTCCGTTTTTAACCTACATCCTCCTCCCCCGTTGAACTGTCGTTGTGGTCTGCTGACTTCCTTTCCACCCATTTCCATCACTTCTTTCCACATTGCTCTGGCTTGGGCCTAAAACAATTTCACTTAGTTTAGCTCTTAAGATATTTTATATATTTTATACTTTTTATTCCGTCAAGAGGCGGAATATTTAGAATCATTTCATAGCACCAAGAGTACACTCTTGGTGCTGTGAGCCACTCCAGGCCATATGCTTAGCACAGGCCTAACTTATGGCAGTTCTTTTTTTCTGCCATTGGGGGCGAGAAAGTACGAATATATGTTTTATATTAATGCAATTTCAACTCTTAATTGTAGGTACTTTAATGAATAATTTATGCTAAAAATGTCAAATTTAGCTGTCTCAATCTCTCTGCTAGTCATCATAACTCATAACGTCGATATTAACGCATTTATGTTCTATTTCTGTATTAATAAGCGCAATGAATTTCTGAACAAACTGTTTATGTCTCGAGTAGTACCTACAGAGTGACACAACAACAATTTGTCACTCGTGTTTATCTTCTAGATTCTTATTCAGGGTATAAAGTTTTATTTTTTGGTCAAAAATTATGCACTAAATTCGTATAATGTACTTTATACTTCATTATTGTACGTTTAGCGACTTAAAAATTAAGTACATACGCAAAAAATGTCAAATTTCAGCATGTCACTTCAATCATGTTTTGTGTTATTAATCTAAATTTATTATCCTCTCTTATAAAAACAATTTCGTGCAAGTCCCTCCGAGACTGTTTTGTTGACATAAATCTCTGAACTCAACCGGTCATAATAAAGATACAAGTAATGACACTCTTCTGTATGATGGCTAAACGGCTAGCACTTTTGCAAAATTTATGCTAGCTTATTCGAAAAGACACTTAACGATTGATTAGCTGTTAATGTGAGGGATTAGTTCGAAATGTTTCCAAAAGTTTTACACAGTTGAATTTAAGTATTATATAAGCTGGATTTTGCATAACGCTGCGTTATTCGTCTATTTATTATTGTTTACCTGTGATTTGCGGTTTAATATTTCATCTCTAACCATCTTAATCCTTTCGTGGTTAAGCTAAAGCTACCTACTGAGAATATTATTCTCCTTTTTGTTTTCAGAGTAAGCCCGGTTCATACTTGTCCTTAAGAACACAGGGACAGGGACAAGGACAAATTTCTGTCTGCTATTACAGAAAGCATTGACAGAATCCTTTAGTCTAATTTTTTGCATACAAACTTGACTTTAACAATACTTTGTTCCCATAAAAAATTGGGTCATTTGGGCGGGTGGATTCCTTGAAATTGCTTAAGGACAAAACGATAAGGACAAGGACGAGTATGAACCGGGCTATACAGAGACTAGTTTGTCCCAACGATTTTGATTGGCTGACAATTATTTTTGTACACCAATAAACTGTGAGGTAGAAAAGTAGGCGGAGCATATGTATGCCACATTAAAGGGGTAGTTTTAATCGGACTAAACGGTTTAAAAATTAAGCTTAAAATTCCCTTTCCAAAACCTCAAGATTAAATGGATTTAATTAGGCGCTATTTTTTAGTCAGACGACGAGGAGTGAAAAAATGCAAACTAAAGTTAAGCGTGCCTGTGCAATCAATTCAGTCCAGTGGCAATTTTGGAATGGGGTCAGACTGAAATTAAGCCGCAGACTTATTTTAACTCGCTTAATCCGTTTAGCCCGATTTGTCACTCTTAAACCTGGAGCTAACATAAGTCCAGTCCGTTTAATCCGGTAAAAGAATAGGCCCTTACTTTACAATACTCAGCCTCAGTGAACATAAGAGACTGTGCCCGTTGTATTTGGTGCAGAATCAGCGGGAAAGTCACAACTGTAGCGAAAACAGCCAGAGTGGACATCACCACGCCAAGAAAGGCCACAGATCGAAATGATCGGGGTTTATCCGCCATCAGATCTTCTGTGGTTGCCATGGTGATGAATAATCGGATTAGGGCTGAAATAGGATTAAAAAATTAAATTGTTTAGATTAAAAAAAGTTGGATTGTCTTCAACTTTTGTGGTTTTGATGGTTATGTAGTTTTAGACGGAATAAATGCTTAATATCTGAGAATGCCCGACTGTATATTGTATAGGAATGGTATTTTTTGACAGTATTTTTTAAGCCATTCAGTTTAGCTAAACTAATCCTGTTTAGTCTAGTAAAAAAACTCTATTTTAGGTTTATTTTAAGCGATAAATTTTGTATCGAAAAATTCAAACTTTAAACTTAACACTTTTGTAATTTATTAGTACGAAGTTATCTGAAATTATATAAAACTATAAATAAAATTAAGTATATGATAGGTATAATTTTACAGAAATGTTGAAAACAGTTGCAATATTGTAGAAAACTAAAGTGCTACAGCAGTCAAAAATAACCTGGAATTATCGGGCAAAATTTGGGAAAGATGCTTTTATATAGCGAGATTTTTTTAATAACAATACATGTTGCGTAATTTGTTTTTAATTCGGGTCAGATTTTTTCAAAACAGAGGGGTACAGTTGAGAATTTCAATTTCAAACACGAATTAAAATATTTTTCGATTTAAATTTTTTTAAATTTTAGCAAATAAAAAATTCTGTTTGAATAAGTTGAATCAATTTATATACCGCCTTTAGTTATTAAAATGTATTAAATATGTTTTCACATGAATATACCTACAAAAATGCCTTATTTGTGAAAATGCAAAAATTAGGTAAAGTGTAAAATAAATTGTGGAGTTTTATTTTAAAGTTCTACTTTTTAATTTTTCAACTAGCATCTTTCTCGCGGATAATAATCTAGTACAGGTCGTCTATTGTTTTTCGACTGTGCTAGTTTCTGATTTGTACTGCACAAAACTCTTCTTAGTTTAAAAAAATGTCTGCAAATTTGGTGTAAAGTTTGACAAAAAAAACTGTTATCATAATATGAGTTAAAAAAACCACAAAAACCAGAGTACATAATAGGAAGAGTATGTGACACTTTGGCCCATTGACCAGCTTGGCAGCGCGGTAGATGGGTTGCACAATAGCACCATAAAACTGAATAAAATTAACCCCTTCCAGAATTTAACTCCAGCCTAAACCGGTCGGTTAATGGAGAAGGCTTAATTTCGTTGGTTAACTTGGATACTTGCAGAAGTCATACTGATAAGCGGAACGCTTACGTATATATTACCAAGGAAGTACCTGTTCTGCATAATAAGTGGACTTACCCCGACTTACCAAAAATACCAAAGAATTTTCTTTTTTCTTTTTTCTTTTTTCTTATTTCTTGTATTTGCTTTTGACCAATCCAGTAACACAAATATACGAGGTTTACCAGGCTTTACGTGTGCAAGTTTTTTTGAGACTCAATTTAGCTTTGTAACTTCTGTTGGCGATTATAATGCCGAATTCTGTTTAATGCTTTTGCAACTTTTAAAGTTCATTTAGCAAATACTAAAGGGTTCTTTGCAGTTTCAAATTTGCTAAAAAAGTGCGTTTAGTCAAAATAAATTATTTTCAAGCAAATTCTTTGGGATATGGTATTGAACGTTCTGCGTTTTATAATTACATAGCTATCTTTCATGACACATGCAGACAAAAATTTCTATTATTTCTCTTTTTTAATCGGAATAAGTAAAAGAGATTATTAAGTAGTTTATTTTTACTTAATAAGGATCAATTAATAAACCGGTTAATAAATAACTAATTTTTAATCGGATTATAAATCAAACGGTTAATAAATAACTCATTTTCAATAGGATAATCGAATAGTTTTTATCTTAGGCCCGTTTGCCGACACAAAATTTCAAAATCGTGATCTAGCCGATCGGATTGCTCCATCACCATCACTACATTCTGATTGGCTACATCTAATGTAAAAGTTAATTAAGTAACATTAATAAAATTAACCACAAGTAATTTCTATATATAGTTTGTAATGTTGCGTGAATGTTTATTCTATTGTTATTATTATCCGAGTGACTGGCTTAGCGCCTACTTACGTTGCTGATTGAGCTCTCCTTCCTGCAATGCTCATCACGTGTGAGTGTGCGTGTGCGTTTTCAAAAATACTCAAATTTAGCCTTAGATTAGGATTTAGACTTAGGCTTAGGCTCAGGCTTAGTCCCAGTGTTATTATGGGGCTTAGTTTGGGCTTAGGCTGAGGCTTAGGCTTAGTTTTATAGAGCCTTGCAGGAAGGAAAGGCACGTTTACGTGCTGTGTGACTAATATGCAAATTAGGTTTCCTGTTTTGTTTGTGCAGTCTTTTCGGTGACTGTCTATCTGTATGGCGGCACTTTTGAACTTTATTGAAACCGCCGTTTTGTAGCCAATAGTCCAGCGCGCTACTGTATGTAATACCTACCTACGTTGATGTTGATGGAAATTCATTTTTGGTTTTTCTACATATATAATTTTTTTTATTTTTGTCCTTTTTTTCATTTAGTTCTCATTCTTTTTTATTTTTATTCAGTTATGTTTATTCGGGTATTCTTATTTAGTTATTTGTATGCATTTATTTTTATTCATGTATTTTTACTCAGTAATTCTTGTTTTTGTTTTCATTTACTTATTATTTGTATTGGGTTGATCTTTTTCAATTTCGATCCCTTTTTGAAATGTTATTTTTCGAGTTGAAGTTTTCCGATTAAAATAAATATACTTTTGATATTGAATTTAAATACAATCTAATTTACCAATATTTGTTAATTAATGAAATCGGGTTGCTAGGTAGGAAGTGGCTGACGTGACAAGTGATGCGACTATTTTAATTTTAGCTTTTAGCAGAAAGCATCAAATTAGTAATCCTAATAGCTTCGGACAGAAAGTTATTAGTGATAAACGCATTTACTAACTGCCGCTTGACACAAAAAGCCTTCTAGAAGAAACTGACATATATGTTCTTAAACTTCGGCTTAATAATTATTTCATGATATTAAGAAATTTGTTTTGTCGGTAATTTAGGTACTTTTCAGAGTAGGTGGCTTTTGTTTTACAGGAATAAAAAAGGTTTGACCTTTTCACCTTTTCCCTTTGGTATAGCCTTTTGTATGAGCTTTTGTTCTCAAATTAAAATAATATATTCTCTTGTTGTAGAAACAAAGAATTCTGTTAAAGGTATTTTTATGAACGGGATGTATCGTATTTTATGAAGGTTTTATAAATTGCTTTCAACTACAATATCAAATTATAATCAGTACGATACCTTTGTTCTAATTGAGATAGCAGTTCTAAGGGCCTTTTCATAAATTATATTAATTGGATTAGCATAACTTAAGTAACTCAATATAACAATGACAAAAGTTTATAAAACTTTTGCAGAACGACTGATATGCATTTGCTTGTAGGTTTATGGGTACACGTTAATTATAGTGTGAAGTGAATCTAGTTAATCTAATCAGGCTAAAATAGTGATTTAGTGAATTTCATCGAAAGTCATGACGGAACCTAAGTTTGCAACTGTCGTTGATTGTACTCATTAATGTCATTAAGGAAATCGTAAACTTATTTTTTTGCAGAATTATAGTGCCCTGAACCCCCAACTTGCCAGCGCGGCATATACTTTTCACGACAGCGATAAGGGACGGACCAAAATTAAATCAGTCAACACTGAACCGCATTGACCTGCCTAAATTTTAAACGAGAAATAGGGCTTACGAATTGAAGGGTCGGTGGTTGAGTATCGACGTCGACGTGAGCGGCTCGGGTTCGATTCCCGGCATCACCATTTCTTTCTATTTTCGAAATTCGAGATATCTTTTTGCTTTCAACACCTAAATGGATCGGCTAATTTGAACAGAAGGGCCTTTCTAATGAATTTAGACTTTATGTACTCAGTGAAGAATTATTCGATTCGATATGAACTACGTCAGCAATTTTAATTGGCAGTGTGGACACTTAGATAATTATAAATGATTACGTCAATATGTTCTGGTTTGTGCGTTTATTTTGAGTTTTTGAGTGAATTGTTTATACTTTTTTCAGTAGCATCTTTTAATACTACTGCATTAACTCACTTTTTAAATTGAAATTCAGCATAGTTTTTGATCAAGGAATCGATCATTGCAGAAGATACATTATGAAGTACTTTATCGACCCAAAATAAGCAAATCAACCGAAACAGGTCGTAAACTTAGTCTAACTGGGTCTAAACTATATTCTAACTAGATCCGTTTAGGATCAGTTTCAAAACGCTAACACCCACGCTCGTGTCATACTCTTCCCATTATGTACTCTACCTTTGAAACTTGTAGAAAACTAATAAGTAAATAACATACTATGAATATTCTACAAGAACCTCTCACGTCGTACACACTTTCTTTAATTAAACTCAAGTAAAAACTTTTAAACTCGCTCATAGCTAAAAGTTGTGCCAGCCGTAATTACTAAGTGCTAGCTCTAGCTTCAGGCAAATTAGGTTTACAAGGCGAATAATAAGTTTATCTGCTCGTTAGCTGAAAAATGACTTCAGACTTTTTAGATGTTTTTGGCCAATTTTTTTGTAAACAAAATATTGCATCAATTCTTCAGTTTTCAAAGAAAATTGTGAACTCTGTGAATAAATTGGATGTAATTTGTAAATTTAGGCTGGGTTGTCAAGGTCAGGTTTATTTTGAGAGACTTTAACTTGTAGTTTTGGTTAGGCAGAAGGCATTTCAAAGTAAGTTGGTGCTAAATAAAAACCGTTGCTTCTGCAGTTTTTAATACGAATATAATAACCAACATTCAGGGTTTTTTGTTTTTTTTTTAGTTTTTAGTGCAAATTAACAGACCAAAATTCAGGGTTTTTTCGTTTTTTGTTATAATGGTTAGGTTTTTTAGGGTTTTTTGCCGGACTAAATGGATTAGACGAATTTTTTTGGTCTGAAGTTTTGAGAAACAGATACCGCGAAAAGTTGAGTCAGTTTAATCTGAATGTTTAGGAATGGCATTTCCAAGCATGATTTTTAAATGTCTGACGTTTCAGTTTAACTTTAATTCAAATAAAAATACCTTCAATATATACAAATGAAAATACAAATGAATTAAAGTCATTTTTAACAAGTTGTTTAAGTTATTTTTTAAGTTATATATTTTTGGCTTACCTAACTTGACTAAAATTATATATGCCTTATTTAGACTTCAACTTTTTATACATAAAAAACTGTTCGAGTAGCAGTTTTTTATAGCATAAGGTTGCGATGAAAACCACAAATGGAACTAAATGTTTTTTATTTCTAACTTCTAGGTTTTTTTAGCAGAAATCGATGCAGAAAGTGCAGTATATTTGTATTTTACGAAGAAATTAAATTTATAAAAAATTAATGCCAAACGACGTTTGTTGCAAATATCAAAAAAGTTTGAACTTTTTTACGACTTTTTTGTGCAGCTGTCAAATATTTTTGACATATGTTTAGTTCATTTTTTGACACTTTTATCAGGTATTGACATTTTAGGGTTTTCAGAAGAATTTTTTGGCAAAAAAAGCTCGCAAGAAAAATTTCAGCCTGTCGCAAAATGTCTTATGAGTATTTTTTAATTTTTTTAGCAGCCCAAAGTTCGCATTGGTCCTAATTGGGTAAAGTTGGTTCATTTCTGAGCCTATTTCCAAAATGACAGGACAGCTGTTTAAAGTGATTTAAAATGAAAACCGATTATTAACTATTTGATTATATACTATTTATTTTATATTTATTTTGTAATTGTTATTAATTACTTTTTGCGGATTTATTTCTTATTTTGCGGTCGCGATGGGTACTCGATTTGGAAGATAGTAAGTTGATCGTTATTTATTGTCGAACTTACAGCCGTATATCAGTTTATTTAGGAAGATTATTAAAAAAATCCACCACCACCTGAATTAGATAGGGTTGCTTGGTTTTTTTGTTATATTGTTTTTTGGCTAAACGGATATCTGACTAAGTATAAAATCGAGCGTAATAATCGTTAGCTTTTATAAGTCTCAATTGTTGTACACGAGATGGGCCTACGAGACTTGGGGGCTGTGGTGTAGTGGTAAGCACTCTTGTCATAGGCGCTAGCGGTCCGGGTTCGATTCCCGGTGCATCCGTTTCTTTCTTTCAAAATTGGCACTTGCTTCTTCTGTTCAACACAAGTATATATGTATATATGTTATTTTTATAATTGCACTACTCAAAACTTGTGGCCTGTTGATTTGATACGAAATCTTGATGGGTAATCGAATAATGATAATTTCTGTGGAAATATGTTTTCAAGAGCTTGAATATTAATTTCGAAAACATAATTGGTAATTTTAGAATTTTACAATGGGAAAAATTTGGTTTTCTTCCATAGTATCAATATAAAAATATTTTATTATATTTTTATTTTTAAGTAAAAAGTTGCTGCAATCTGCGAAGAAAAATTAGTGCTTTCTGGCCGAACGGTTAGGCATACTTTTGGTTTAAACACCTGGGCAGAACCTCTTTGTCATTTTATGTCAAATTTTATTTAGCTTAGATGCATTTAACGAAGATGTTTCGTAATTTCGTTTGTGAAAAAAGTCCAAAATGACAAAATTTTGTCAGGTCATCTGTTTTTGCATAAAACCGAAGAAACTTCGTGAGTGGAACTTTTTTTTGAGAACCAGTTTTTTTCTGAGAGCGACTTTTTTTCTACGCCTCCAGGTCCAGTGCTGTAGTGCTTAAAAAACCGCGGAAACCCGTGACGACAAAAAGTTTGTGTGGTAAAACCGGTGTGACCAAAAATTGCCGAACACTGAGACAAAATGAAACACGTGATTTCATTACGAAAAGAACAAATTGCAGGCCTAAGAATACAAGGAGTAGTTACAAATCGCACCACCTGTTTTGGCTCAAGGTTCAGCAACTTCTGGTCAGACTCTAGTAAACTCTGTGGTCAGACTCTCGGAGTACACGAGTTAAATCAGCGGCCTAATTTCAGACCGCATCCAGTCGTAAACTATGTACGACTTGACTAAACGGAATTCACCAGTTGCGAAGTCCGTTTAGTCTGACTAAAAAGCAGCGCGCTAAAATTTAAGTCCGTTTAATCCAGGTGTTTTCGAATGACATTTTTACCGTTAGTTTTGCTAAACCGTTCAGTCCAATTAAAATTAACCCTTTAATCCGGCAAAGGAATTGGCCCAAAGTGAAATTGTAAACTTATATTTTCAGCGATATAGTTGGCGAATCAACCAAAACAATGATTATCAGCAAAATGCCGCCAGCGCGTATCGTTGCCATGGTAACGCTGATTACTTCATCACTTGACCTTTTGACCGACGTGACCTTGTGCTATACTTTTCATCGAAGTATCGATTCTTATCACAATCCAATGGCTATTCAAGCGATCCAGTGTTATTATATATTCACCGCTATATCGTGTATGGTTTTCGTGGTGGAATTAGTGGATTGCATTATAATGCTAATTGAAAATGTGGAAAATACAACCCTACACATTGTCACGAAATTTCTGGTGCTATCGTTTGAAGACTTTCCCCTACCGTTGTTTCTGCTACTGATCTATAAACACGAACCGGGGGTGATTTCCCTGAGTACCTCTGCTCAAATTGCCTGTGGTACAAAGTTGGTTAGCTTACTATGGACTGTGGTGAAATTTACTAAACTCGATTTTTGCTGGCCCTTGCTACCGTGTTCGCTGGAAAGCGATCTAGGCTCAAATTTAGACCAGTGTTGCCGAGTGAGAAAACGGAATTTTTGCATGTTTTTCGTGAACCTGATGCATTTATGCGCAATCGGGGTGGTAATTGCAACTATTGCAGAATCAATCAGTTATCGTTCAGAAATGCAAAACAATCTGCAAACTATTGCTGATCAAATTTCTGTCTCTACTACTCTGGATGCTGATTCATAGAACAGATTTATTGATTTATGGATTTGATAGACTGTACCAAATAGGTTTAGCTGAGGAATAGTTTAAACCGATTAAACATCATAAACTTTTTATTTAACCAATGAAAATTAGTGCAGTCAACGCTTAGTATTTTGAGGACAACTGAGGTTTAGTTACGATGGCTAGGATTTATCAAATTCAATTTAATCAAAGTTTAGCTCGTGTTTAGCTCAGACTGGAGTTAAACTTATTTGGTACAGTCCACCTGTTGTATTATTGTACTATAAATTTAATTGATTTAGTAAAACTTATAATTTCTTAACTATAAAAATATTTTAAAGTTTGTCTAAATTGTCCCTCTACAATATATTTACACCTATTTTACCAACTATTGCTACTTAACTACATAGGTATCTTCTAACTAAAAAATTGCAGTTTTTGACATTTTTTAGAATTCAGTTCGTTTTACATCATTTTTTTCTGAACGAAAAGTAAAGAAAACCGTGTTACAACACGCAAATAAATTTCGCAAAATTACAGGTCAAATTTAGATTGAACGTACAATTTCGAAAAACAAAACTTTATATAACATCACTTTCGAGTTGAGCATCTCAAACCTTATTATTTTAAATCAAAAAAAAGACCATTTTTAGAATACAACTTATGAAATCACTAAAGTTTTTCAGAATTTCACCTATTTACTTTCTGTTTGCAGATGCATCTTAAACATTTTTGTATTTTGTCTGCATATCATTTTTTATATAAAATTTATAATTGTACATTTTTCAAGTTTTATTAACTACTTACCAAAAAGTCAAGGAGTATATATGTACATTTTTTGTTTTATAAGTTTTTAAGGTTTTAAGGTAAGGTAATGTGTGTTATTTTGATATATCTTGAAATCTTACGTCAAAAAGTTTCTTGCGCGAAATTTGATTTAGGCTAACAAGAACCTTAAAAAGAAACTTCGTGTTGGCACACCTCTAGATAATTAAAAAGCTAATTTCTGTAATAGTGGGAAGTATAAGGTAGTCAAGGAAATTAACATTAGTCTGGTAGCTCAAATGGTAAAGCCCTGGTCTGCAAGTCTTGGGATGGATGGTTCGATTCTTGCTTGCGGTTATTTCGATGCTGATGTCTTGTGAAAAAACTCTTATTCTTTCTTTACAAAAAATTAAACGATTAGCCTACGTTTTTTCTGAACAGAGAATTACAAAATGTGAGCCTTTCTAAACCTCCGGATTAAATATGTGTCTATATATGTATGTTTTTTATGTTTTGTAGTTAGTCCGCAAAGTTCAGCTTCTTTAAATACGTCACAGTTATCACAGAGTGTTATCAAGAGTACATAATAGGGAAGAGTAATGATCAAATAATTTCAAATCTAATCTATAAATAATCTATTATGCTTTATCCCATACCCTCCATGATCTCATACCGTACGCTGTCGTTCAGTGGAATAGTGCTTAGCACTGTGGCCTGTGCCTTTGTCACTCTAACCTTGCCCCTGACTTTCCACTGGATCCAACAGGCTCAGAGTTTGCTTAGCTATGAAGCGGCCTATTGCAAGGTAAAGTTGCCGAAATGGTCTACCGGATAAAGACAATTGGATTATATAGTCTTACGGTGGATTGCAGCAAATCAGATTAACTTAAGTCTGAGCGGTTTGCAGCAAATCAGATTAACTTAAGTGTTAGCTGGAGCTATGTAAACTGAAGTTACATATGTGAATAGATTTAATTAAATCCCAGAAGAATCACAGCTAAACTTCCGGCTTCAACTGAACCGTAAGTGCCAACTGTGCTTCTTCATTGGTGCAGCGGAATTACCTAAACCTATTGAATCAATTTAAGCTTCAGCTGAATCGGTTTAAGCTAATCGTTAGTTAATCCGATTTGGCTCGTCACTTGTTTTGATTTAGTCCACCCCTAGTCTGAAATTTAGGCATGGATATCGGACTGTGGACTGCACCAAATCGGTTTAGCTGAGTACATAATATGTAGATTAAACCGATTTAGCTCAGTCTTACATTTCTTTAAATAAGTTCAAGTGCGCTGCAAGCTGCACCAATGAAGTTCAGTCACTGCTCTGATTTTAACCCTTTAATTCCCAGAGCTGCCATTTGGCACATCACGTGATGAATACCCAATCGGGGGCCATAAAACTTGATTTGTTCATTCTATTCAGCTGAACTGCAAATTGTTTTTCAGAAAGCTTAGATCTTTATATTTAGTGGCCAAATTTTGAATCTTCTGCCACACAACAAAACCTATGCTTCCATAAGCAATGTGCAAATTTAACTTTCATCTGATGAAATCTTTTTCATCGCAAAAGTAGTATTTTCTTCGTGACCTCATCAAGATTTTGGGTTACGCCGCCAGCAGTCAACTTTGTCTGCATCAGATACAACAAATGTTGTACTCTATTGCTAGCCTTCAATTATGGCAAGCGCACGACTTTTGTGTTAATACTCTAGGGGGAGGTACATACTATGCCTGAGCGATGGCGCAATTTTTTCACAAATTCTCAACTTAGAGCGCTTATAACGAAAAAACGGTGCGTCCTAGACAATTAATCGACTGACTATGATTTGTGCACCATGCATTTCTCTATCGAATGGTGGTTTCGCGATCTCTCTACAATGCACGTAACTCCAGCAATGATAAAAAACTAGAAGGTGTCAGAATCAGGCTGCCTGGCGCGAGATGCTCTGGGCATTAAAGGGTTAAGGAGGGAATGTTGAATCGCAAATATTGCAATATTTTTTGCCTGGTTGCAATTTTTTGGTAATATTAGCTTGAAATCGCTCAGTTTTGAGCTCGCGGATCAACAATTTTTGGATTCAGTTTTTCTTATAACTGATTCATTGAGGGCTCAGATAGCTAGGTTGTTATATGAAGCAAATAAGTTCGATACAGACACTTTTTGGTCAGTCTATAGTTGCATTTTTTAGAGTCAAACAAATCTATTCTGGTCTCAGCTGGCTTTGCGGTTTAAAGTTTTGAATCGACCAACCCGAGCCGCCAAAAAGAAACGCCCTCTCAACATAACTTCACTCCAAGATAAAAGCAGTGAAAGCGAAATTGACCAAAAAACCCTGTTTCAATGTTAGTTAAATTTAGGTTAATTGTACATACAAATTAACTAATTTTAATGATTTACTTATTGTTTAAAATTGGTATTTTATTGAGCTTCTACATTTTTAGTTTAAGCTTTGCTTTTCGTGCCTTAGCCACTTTTAATCTACACTGTTTTCATTCTCATTTTTGCCGATGAATTTATGCAGTCTTCTAGTTAAAAATGATTCTATAATTTGACACCTGAACTATGCAATTTAGAATTTGAACTTGAAGTTTAATGTCAAATATATAACTACTTCGGTTTTGTTTCAGGCGTGGTCTCAGGACCTCCCGGACCCGTGGGAAAACGGGGTCGCAAAGGAACACCGGGTAAACCTGGAAAACCGGGCGCCCCGGGAAAAAACGGCCGGTTCGGGTTGGTCTTATTCGATTCAATATCAGCTGACGAACTTTATTTGATAAGTCACCAAAACCTCACTCGAAACCGACGTGACATTTCGCCAAAAGCGCTGAAAACCCAATATCTCAAGTGTTGGCAGTGTCCGAAAGGTCCCGCGGGACCTCCCGGATTCCCGGGACTAAAGGGATTGCCAGGAAAACCGGGTCGTCCCGGAACTCCCGGAAAATCGGGTCCAAATGGGGAACCGGGTGAAAAGGGTGACAGCGGATGTCCCGGCTTACCGGGTTTACCGGGAAAGCAGGGATCTCCGGGACCTCCCGGGACTATATTTTATGCCGGAATCCCGGGACCTCCCGGACCGGCGGGAAAATCCGGGAAGTCCGGTCCCCAGGGATCTAGGGGGGCTCCGGGACAGCAAGGAAAACGCGGCCCGGACGGACCTTACGGGAAACCCGGAAGTCCCGGAATTCCCGGGGTTCCCGGTAAACCCGGTCGGCCCGGACCGGGCGGGAAACCGGGTCACGAAAAAGGATGTGGTCACTGTCCCGAACCCGAATATATTCCGAAACCAGAAGATTTTATTAAATTTATGGAAAAAGCTAAACAATAACGGTTTTTAAACTTTTTTGATGGACTGTAATTATAAATTGAATTAAATGCAAAGTAAATTTTGTAATTATCTAGATGTTATAAATAATAAAGTGGTAGAAATTGACTTTATGAAGTGTAACCGTTAAAACTACTTTGGAACTTTGTAGCAAACTTTATCAAAAAATTAAGAACTTTGGTATACCACGAGGTTCCCATGTAACACCTACATAAAAAGGCTTTGAAGCAAATCAGAACATGTTTTTTATCAAAAAAGTAGGTTATCTTATCTACAGCTAATTCATTAAAGCATTGTTTTAAAGCTTACATTTTTAGTAGCACTTTAAGTAACCATCATGAAGTGTGTGACTTTTTTGATTGGTTTATTCTTACCACTAATTTGTGGACAAATTTCATCGCGATCTAGTAAGGAAATTGATGAAAGGTATTTGAGTATTTATCGCTTATCTCTTAACTATTACTTACCAAGGGCCGATTTTTAAGATCGATTGAACGGACTACAATTTAGTTTATAATTCACAAAATTTTATGCACTGGAATGATGTGGTTTTAAAATGAGAAAATGAAGTTTGGTTTTTTGCCGATGCTATTACCAAAATGTGACGTGACTTTTTCGTAGTTTAGTCGGCTGAGCCGACCACACATACACGGCTGTTAGTGTTAATATGCCTCCATCTTTGGAATTATGCTTAATGAAACACAATTCACAGGCACTAGTAACCAATATACAATTACTTGTAATTATTAACAAGTAGACTCCTAAAGGAGGAAGATTCCTTCGTAGAGAATTATATTGGATCTCAAAACAGAAGAAAAAAGTCTCTAAACTCAGATACATGCTAATAGTAGGACTGAAAATCGAACACCCGATCTGCGGTTTACCAGACTATGGCACTGACCACTACGCTACTGGACTTACAAAAAAGGTTGATTTAACTACATAAGGACACAGTTGTGAACGTGGTATTTAATTAACATATTTTTTGAAATTTATACTTTATAATCTATTACAAAATGTTTATTGTCAAATCTAATATTTCTGCAGAATAAATATGTACAGTGACTCCCAAGAGATCTTTTGTAGAAGTTTGAAAAGTTCTTGTTTCATACGTAACATTACACGCTGATTGGCTGTGGCGAAATGCCAACAGCCAATCAGACAGCTGCCAGACACACACATTTAACTGCACAGGGGAGAGACATGTAGCAAAATTGAATAATGCAAAATCACATGGGGGGATGAATTTAATTATTCGCAAACGTTTAGTTTTGAACGAGTTTAGCTCGTTTTGGATAAATTTTAGCTAGATGTACTTTGTTTATGGTACTTAATGCCCCCCACGGTTGCAACACAATTACGTCTATAAGCTGGCACAGTGCAAAAGATATGGCAATGCATACGTACGAAATTCATTTTGTATGTAATTCATACAAGATTATGATTCTAATAATTCCGCCTTTAGGCGGAATAATAAAGAACATTTCACAGGTAAGGTACATAGGTTTATGAGGACAGCACATTAAGAACATTAAGCTTTAATTACAGTGTAGTCAGAACATATTATATATATTTCTTGTAACTTAACCGGCTAAACGGTCTGTAAGTATGAAACGAATTAATTAAACAATTAAACAATTAAACATGTATAGGAATCGAAGAAGCGTGGCCGAGTGGTCAAAGGCGCTACTTCAAGATTAGTGTATTAGGAACCGTGTCAAAAATGACACCTATTTCAAAACGTGTACACGATTCGCAAACGTGTAAATGCTAAGGCAAATCGTGTCATTTGATTGACACTGCAATTAACTTTATCTACAGCATTAACAATTAGTTGCGGCTTGCGGTTTGCGCAAATGTTTATTACTTAGCGGGCTACTTTGGCGGCTTTATTTTGCATAGACGTACGTATGTATATGTATGTCTACGGCCCTTGGCCACCAACTTTTGATAGCTGTGATTAATTAAGCATAAAGTGACTGCAGCAGTTAATCCCCAAACGTGTATTCGCTTTTGCAAATCGTGTATTTTCTGGCGAAAACACGATTTTAAAACGTGTCATTTCAAACGTGTTATACGTTTGAATTTTTGACACGGTTCCTTATTACTGCATGGGTTCGACTCAACAGTTGTGTTTGTCCAAAAAGAGTTGGTACTGTTATCTGCAGAAATCATTTTGAACTAAAATTTTTGTCATTAACGTGCACTAAGTGCTGAAATCAAAAGTAGAAAAAAAATTAAAAGTATCAAAAGTAAAATGAGAAGTATGGATTTTGCACTCAACAAAGGAACCTTGCCCCTTTTGGGGCCTGCTTGTTGTATATTGTAATTGCTGTCACAAGGTGCTTCTGACACAACTACAAATTTCTGGACCCATGAGTTTATTGAGACGTACTACGTACAGATGCATTACTCCGTTGCTGAAACATTTCACCTAAACAAACTTTTTTAGGCCAGGCTTCGAGGTTCGACTTCACAAGGCGTCGACTGACTATGCCGTGAAACTGGCGCTAGAAATCCTCAAAAACAGCGTCCAGAATCTGCCATTGCCTAACGAACAGGCGTACGAAGTTTTGACTGCCGAAATGAACGCACCGAGAGACTATCTGGGCTCGTTTTTGCACTATTACTTGAAAAATACAGTAATCCAGGATTTTTTGCCGGATCTCAGTCAAGCCGAGCTTGCTACCGTACCTCAGAAAGGATTCACGTTTTCCGTAAGATAATTTTCCACAATCTCCTATTTGCAACTGGCAGATTTTTCACAATCTCTTACGTTTAATTTGACTAAAGCGATCCAGTTTAGACCGTCAAAACTGAAAAAATAAAAAGCCCATTTCAGTTGAAATATAACCTACAGTGCCATTTTAAGTCATTATTACTTACAAATAAATATACCTATCATTACTTGCAAATAAAAATTTTAAGCATTGGAATTAAAACTGCCTATAAAAAACGAACCTGGTCACAAAAAGCAAATAGGCATATTATATAAGAAGCACAATAAATTAAAATGTATATGCAAGTAATATATACCTAAACGGACGTAAAAAAATATTTAATCGATTGACAAACGTATATATGTAATTACCGTTAATTGATTATAATTAAGCTCAGGATTATTACATATCTTAATTATTAAATATTAAGTTTTATCATTTTAATTATTTTATATTACGTTTTATCACTGCATTCAGAATTTCAGATATCCAACGTTAAAATCGACGTCAGCTCGGATTACCGCTATACTCTGAGTCACGGCTGGACCCAGACAAGTCATTCTGGTCACGTGACTGTTCACCTAACTGATCTATCTTTCCAGCTCAGCACTGATTTGGGGGCCGAGGAAGGACGGCCTGTTATCACGTGAGACAATTGGCTTTTTTGGAAAGAATCTGATTGGCTGTAATTCATCTACAATCCTCGTTTGTATTTCTTTGGACAAAGATTATTAAATTAAGACTAGGGATTGGACTTAGTGGTGTCAAGAAAGGGAGGTGTTATCAATGAAAGAAAGACAGCGTCAACATTAAAATGATCCAGGCGGGATTCGAACTAGAGATGGGATCGGTTCCACTGGAACCGGATGGAACCGGAACCGGAACCGGAACCGGAACCGAACCGGCAGCAATTTTGGAACCGGAACCGGAACCTGAACCGGAACCGGAACCGGCATGGTGCCGGTTCCAACCGGTTCCATCATATTTTTCTTTGATCATCAATTATTTTTTAAAATTCTGTCTGTGCATTTTAGTTTTGCCACCGAACCTGCCATAGTTTATATTTTATGTGCAGGCTTTTTCTGCTAACTTTGGTGACTAACTTAGGGTCCGTGACATTTGAAAACGGGTTGGGTCAATTTTTGGATCGAGTTGGCGGGTAGAGGTCCAGCAACACATAATTTTGTTTGATTGTAAATATTACGTCATCTCTAAAGTTTCAGCTTTAGTTGAACTGAAGCTAAATTTCGAAAACTGGTAATTTTTATTCAATTTTTCTGCAGTTCAAAAAAATTTTGCGGATATTTTTTACAGATAAAAAGCTTTAATTTAGCTTTATGAAATTTTTTGCATTTTTTTAGCATTGAAAATGGTTTCTTACAGCGTTTAGTCTGAAATGGCACTACGGAAATCAATAGCTACATAGTGACAAACGTGAGATAAATTTATAGCTTTGAACTTATTGACTTTTGCAAAATTTTCCCACTTAGGCTTATTTTTGTCAAACAAGTGGTTTTTGGCAATTTTTCCGAGGCCATTATTCTGACAGCTCATTGACGTCGACAAATTTTCACCCATTTAAGGCCTATTCACACCAGGGCCCGGTTTCATAAAAGATCAGTTGCGATTCATTGGTAACACTGATATAAGCTAGAAAATAAGTTATAACTTTGCGTTAACTTAATCCTTCCGTTGGAAATTTTCACGACATATTGCCAATAAGTTATATAATGTGCGTGTAAACTTTTGTTACATTTGCTTGATGCAGACAAAAGTCTAGCTAAGTCAAAGTCATTCATTAGTCCCAAATATTAGTAAATATTAGTGGTTCTCAATAATTCACTAATATTTGCAACTAATGAATGACTTCAAGTTAGCTATAGATTTCACTGGATAACTTGATTATTGTGAGATTTGAACCACATGTGGTGTAACGTATTGGCTATATGTCATTAAAATTTCCAGCAGAAATATTGTGTAAAGGTCAAGTTATACTAGATTTTCGATGTAGCACCAGTGTTACTAATGAATCGCAATTCATTGTTTATGAAACCGGGCCCAGGGCGCATGAGCGGGCGCATGAGAGGGCGCATGAGCGGGCGCTTTCTATTTTCACACTGCCAGCTGCTATTTCACACAATACACTAGGCAAGTGTGCGTGTGCGCCCGCTCATGCGCCGGCTCATGCGTCCGCTCGTGCACCCGCTCACGCGCCATGCAATGCGCAATGCCATGGTGGTACGCCATGCAATGCGCCATGGCGTACGCCATGGAGCAAAATGCGCCCTCGTGTGAATAGGCCTTAAGGGGGCGCTCTGAGTAACTTCCAATAAGTCAAGTTGCTATAATTGTTTGTTTTTTCATGATACGAGCTTTTTTGCTTAAGTGCAATCAAGATGAACACCAGTGAAGCATTTTTGCAAAGTTTGATGAGTCTCGGAACATTTTAGCAAATTTTATGACTGCATCAAAATTGAAATTTTGAAAAATTTGACTAATTTTTGAAATGACGTTATCTCAATGGTGCCTCAACCACATTTAACAATCTATAGCTTAAATTAAAGACAATTATCTTGCCGAGGTGCCATTTTTGTCGAATTTTTGTTATTTGCAATAAATTTTTAGTTATTTTAATTTCTATCAAAAGGGACGTTTTAAAAAGCCTATCATATTGAGCCAAATCATAATAATTACAATTCATGAAGTTCGGCGCCTCCATATGTATCTGCTCTAACAGTTTGCAAAGTTTCATCCGGATCAGTTTTCGCAGCTGACAGTGCTATTGTTTTGATACCGCAAAATAATTTAAATATGATATAAATATGATACTTGGAATTTGAATAAAATACTTTTGATATTTGATACTTGGAAAAAATTTAAATATGATATAAATATGATACCAAATAATTTAAATATGATACCATAATTTAAATATGATACTTTTGATACCAATTTTAATATTGATACCGGTATCAAAAGTATTAATACCCAAGTATCATATTTATATCACAAGTATCAAAATGGTATCAAAACAACAGTAACTTACAGTAATCTTAAAAAAATGTACGCTATAGCCCAATTTCAGAAACCTGAAGTTTGCCTACACATACGTATTTTCCAATAAATAGAGCTAATTTTTCTGTGCTTTAAGGGGGTAGTGTCGCGAAAGCAGTCGATTTTGCGTAACTATAAAACATTTTCAGAAAGAGATACGACATCGTTCTTTATATATTTTGAAAATATATGTTGAGGCAAGTATTTTCGCAAAGTTTCATCAAAATTGATGCAGTATACTGTTTGCAGTGAGGTTGCAAAGTCGGAAAAATGACGTTTTAAAAACCTATTCACATTCGATTTTTTCGTCACAATTATCAACTTATTTGTTTAGTTTGTTTACATAGACTAAAAGAACATATGTTGTAGTTTATGCACACAAAATTTAGTGCAAATTGCTAGAGTGGTTGTGGAGTAATACCTATTTGAACTGTAAAACAGTGCGTAAACAGTGAAGTACTCACAGCAATAATGATAAATTGTGAAAAATTTAGACGCTTATTTTAAAATCAAAAGAAAAACGAACCTTCATTTTTCTTTTTTCTTATTTGTGGCAAAAAACCGTGCGTCGACACGTTATGTGTGCTTCACAAGCTGGCCAATCTGATATCTGGCTGAATTTTTTGAATTTTCATGTCCTTATTGTGTGATGTCTGGCTTACAATCGGTGACTGGTTCAAGATATTGGTAGATATTGGTAGTCTACTGTCTGGCAGTACTTATTTAACACAGTATAGCATTGGACTAGTTTCTCAGTGAACGTACAAGTTCAAAGCAAAAAGATCTCTTTTTGCAACCTATGAGCAAAACTGCTTTGGCGACACTACCACCTTAATCCGTTAAGAAAAGTTTCAGAAGCCAAAAAGTAGCTAACAAAAAATTGGTTTGAAAAATCGCGTATTTTTCAATGTTGCTCAACGTATGTATTTTGGAAATTTTTTGGAAAGGTTTGCTTACACATACGACTTTTTAAAAAATTGCAGCTAGCAATTCGCTGCATAAAACTATTTTTAAAGGTACTAAAAGTCATATAGAATTTTTTGGCATATCGATTTAAAAATTTTATCCCATTGAAAAATTGGTTGAAATTTCAAATTGACCAAACTTTGACGTTATATCAAATGAAAGCTAGTCTAATTTAAAAAAAAAACAAAACAACAACAAAAAAACTTGACTGAAAGATTTTGAAAGCTAAAGTTTGTTAAGCAGGATTATTTGCTATGTGAACCCATTTCAAAAAGTAACAAAAACCAACTTTTTGGGAAATCATTTTGCCACATCAAAATTGAGGTTATGTTTAGTGTTTGTGACCGGCCGGAATTTTCGGCCGGCCGGCCGGCCGAAAAAAGCCGGCGCCGGCCGGCCGGCCGGCTAACATCAGCCGGGCGGCCGGCCGGTCAAAATCGGCCGGCCGGCCTTCCGGTTAAAAACATCGGCCGGCCAGCCAGATTCAATCGACTGACAAAATTAGGCCGGCATAACAATCCGGCAGGCTAAGTTTATTCCAAAATGACACTCTGGACTGGTTTTATCCAAAAATTAGACAGTTCCGGCTGGCCGGCCGGCCGGCTTTTACCGGCCGGCCGGCCGTTCACAGCCGGCCAGCCGAAATTCTTCGCCGGCCCGGCCGCCGGCCGGCCGGCCGGCGGCTTTGACGGCCGGTCACAAACACTAGTTATGTTTATCAATCGAAACCTAATTCACTGCTGAACAAACTTTCTTCAAGACCGAAGGCCAAAAACACGTCTGAAATGTTTTATTTCCCAAAGTCAGTTATTCGGAGCGCCACCTTAAGATTGGAAAAAGGTTAAATAATTTTGTGTGGGCGCTCATATGCGACATCACATTAGACGACAGAAAACAGTACAAAAGCATTTATATCGATCAGGTAGTCCTCTGTATGACTTATATCTTAAAAATTCAGGCTATTTTGTCAAGTCATCAGAGCGTCAAAAACATGTAAAATATGAATATGGAAAAAATTTACGTAAATCATCAATAATAACGTGGAACCGAATTTGGAACCGGGAACCGGCAATTTTCTAGAACCGGAACCGGAACCGGAACCGGTAAAGTGGAACCGATCCCATCTCTAATTCGAACCACCCATCTCAGAATCTGCAGACCAGTGGAGTAAAATAGATTTATTAAATTGAATTAAATTTAAATTGACTACGCTAGTACGCTATTAAAGGTCAATTCGTACCTACTTGAACTGTAATGTTCAGCCGAAAACATCACATAATAATTACCTAAACCACAAGCTAATTTCGTACTGCCAGTTTCGTGAATATTTCGTATAGTGTTTGTGACCGGCCGGGGTTTTCAGCCCGGCCGGTCGGTCGGCCAGGAACAGCCGGCCGGCCGTCCGACTAAAATCAACCGGCCGGCCAGTCAAAATTGACCGACCATTCGACCTATAAATAATTGACGAAATTAGAGTCCGGCAGGCTAAGTTATGCCAAAATGGGTAGATGTCGCGTGTAAGCGTGCACCTGCACAGGATTTTACACCCCCCCCCCTAGGCGCTATTTGCGCTATTTGCGCTATCATACTGTACAGCTCGAAAACGCCCCCCCCACCCCCCCCCCCGCTATTTGCGCTATACACGCTACGACAGGTACTCCCCCCTCCCCCCCCCTCCCCTCCCCTCCCCCCCCCTGCTATCGGAGTGCTATAACCGCTATTTACGCTATATAGCGCATATAGCACCTAAAATAGCGGCTATAGCGCTTCGAAAAATAGCGCTATTTTGGCAAATTATAGCACATTTCAAAATTCCGACAAAATCAAAGTGCTATAATAGCACAGCGCTATAATAGCGCATGGGAGGTGCTATTTTTTTTCTGAGGCGCTATTTTGACTTAGATGAAATTTTTATTTTATTCGATAGCGCATATAGCACCTGAGGGTGCTATTTGCGCTATTTAGGCGCTATTTTGTGCTATCGGCTATTTGAA
>JASANF010018706.1:0-16523 GCA_030248245.1 Trissonchulus sp. WLG1_4 | reverse complement strand
TTTGTAGCGTGATTTTTTCGAAATTTTGCCTGCTGAACCTGTTGCTCAACTGTAGAAGTCTTACATGTGTAAACAATTGTAAGTGAAAAATCTGTTGATTTCGTAATGAACATTTATATATAATGAATAATGGTAACGAATTACCTGACTTGCACTTACAATCGTTGCAATTGTAAGACTTGTAAAGTTGAGCAACAGGCCTCTCAGGACTGAGATTCTTTGGCTGTAACTTATAAATCGAATCTAGAAGAGATTTTTAGCTTTTATATAGGTACCAAAAATAGCTTTTTCTGACAAGTGACGATAAATCTGAATGTAAGCTGGAAACCATTTACAAGGCTACTAACTTATGAAATGTACTAATAAGGCAAGATTAGATTATGAATTTGATAACTTATGACTTCGCCTATGAACATTGACGCCTATGACATTTATGGGGCCGTATTATTTAAATTACACTGGGCCTGGGGTAACTTTAGGCGAACTTTACCCACAGGTAAGGTTAAGGCAAGGCAAAGTAAATTCTGTGGATAAAGGTAAAGTTAACGTGAAAAACAAGGCCTACGTTGACCGTTGAGGATAAAAATGGAAGCGTTACATTTACCTTTAGCTGCAAAACAAGTTAGTAATTTTTTGACCCGAATCTTGAAGGTATTGGTTTAGCTTCACATAGGCTTTAATCATTGTCTGACACTAAGACTTTAACAGTGGGAAAGGGTAGCCTAACTTTATTCGAAGTTAATTTGGATAATACGGCCCCTGAATTTCTCAGAATATTATAACAATAGAAACTCCATGTCTAAGTTTTCGTGGAATCATGATAATTTTGGTCAGCGTGGTTGAAATATCCCCGCTTGTTTACAAATTCCACGTCCAACGCGCCATAAGCGTTACTCCGTAAGAAGCTTCCTCCGCTAACTGGTTTTTAGCCATCGGATTATCCTTAGTCCGTTTGTGTCAATTCGCAAATTCGAGTGTTCTAGTGAAAAATTACGCCCGCAGACCGGTTTTCTGCGGCACATCTCTTTTGTGTACCTTTACAAAATTATCGGCTTCGAATTGCCACGTTATTTGCTTTGTTCAGAATGTTTTTGTTAGTTGGTCTGTTGAGATTATTACCTTTTTCTCTTTCAATGAGAGCTGTATTGATAAATTGTATGATTGGCGAGAATTTTTGAAATGTATATGTAGGTATGTATGTATGATGTATGTCTGTTATGATTATATTTATATTTTTATATTTATTATGATTTTTTCAAACTTATGACTAAAGCTGCCCGAGCAGTAAACTTACTTGCAAGAATAGGGGTAATGAAGTGATACAGCTAAGAACCTAGCCAAATGAATTAATGAAAAAATTCTTTCATCGCATTGAATAAGACAGCTTGCCTTAACATAAACTAGTGGACTGCACCAATCGGATTAACTCAAGTCTGAGCTGGAGTTAAACTTTAGCTAAACCACAGCTAAACCTTCAACTAATTCTCAAGCGCCAACTGTGCTAATCTTCGCTGGTGCAGCGTTAAAACTGACTTAAGGATTTTACGCCTGAGTTAAATTAGTTTAAACTAGGCAATTTTTAGTTAATCTGATTTGGTGCAGTCCACCGAAAATAATTTTTCGATGCAAAATTGCGGCCGGAATCCTTAATGTCTTCACTGGAGAAGGGGATCCTTCTCAAATCAAGACATGTCTTGATTGTTGGGCCCCCCTCGTTTTAAGACATCACCAAGCCCCAGATAGCGATTACTGTAGTAGGGATCGCAATCGGCGTGGGATAGTCTTTGACAATTCTTAATCGTAGTCTAACGCTAGTGGTCTCGTGGCTGAAGGCATTGGGCTACTAAACTTGAAAAAGTTAAATTTGATTTAATTTGAAAACTAAGATACATTATGCGTCTAAACGTTTCTTTTTCATTCCACCCCATAATCCTTATTTATAGTTCTTTACTCTTACCTACTTCACTTCAAAGTACTTACATAATAGTGTCGGATCAAGACTTGTTGGCAGGAAATCGTAAACGTAATACGATGAGCATAGCAGCATTAATAAATAAAGTTTATTATATGCCGTGTGGCAGACTGTCTCACTATAAGATTCTTTATAATTCTATCAGTGAGAGACATTTATAGGTATGTATTGTATTATGATATAGTACTTTGTACAATGTTTACTTCTATAGTACTTATATGTACAATGTACATATGTAATACTACTTATATATAGTACTTTTTCTGCCTAGTGTGCACCGGATCTAAGTTTTTTAGGGTTTGGGCAGAAGATAAAGTAATGTCCGTTTAGTCGAATTCGCTGATAGTCACAAGTCTTTAATAACAGTGTCTAAATACATAGTCATCAATTTGTGGATATATATATATATATATATATATATATATATATATATATATATATATATATATATATATATATATATATATATATATATATATAAAACAATACGAAAAGCTTTTCCCCTTGACTTATTGCTGGGAACTTTCCTGTGACGTTTTTGAATAACTTGTTCATAAATTAAGTTGAAGTTAGAATCATCAAACTTAATTAATCATTTAATAAACATTGCTCAACACTGGTTTTTAGAATGTAAACTAGATTCCAAATAATTGCAATATAAATGTCTTCAGGAAAAGAATGTTTCTTTTTTACAGTTCGGTTTCTTTTGAATAATAAAGAATGGTTAGTTTTGTAATTTTATTGGCAACTACTAAGATTTTGATTTTTTTACTTAAAATTAGTGATAACATTCAATTGACTGAACTGCAGTACCTATTGACTAAAATTACTTTCTACAGACTCCGGAGTCAAAGCGTAGTCGGAATCATTTGATTCCGGAGTCAAAGTATTGTATATATTGCTATGTAGGTTCGACTCCGGAAGACTTAGCTTTGACTTAGGAGCCTGTAGCAGGTAATTTTGGTCTGTACTGTAACTTCTACTTGCTTTACAGTTGTGCAACGAACGAATGAAGCGTGCATTAAGTGATTTTAACGGTTTTGATTGTGCTTTTTGTAAAATATTTATGTAAATTTGATATTTCGTCAATTCTAATAAACTAATTCAAACTAACTTAAAATCTAGTGTGTTGTTTATGTCAATGTGAAACTTAGTTGAGTTGAAAAATGTTGTGCTAATATTTTCTCTTATTTCTAAATGGAAAATTATTATTTGTACCTGCCAAAGTACTTCCATTTACCTCCCTCTTTAATATTAGAAAGTACTTGCAAATTCCTCCCTGGTGACCTTTGTGTAACCTTTTTTGATGTACTGTACTCAATTGATGTACACGGCTGATTACGTGTTCGCACAATATTACAATAAAAGAAATGAAGAAATGTCAAACAACGATACTCAAGTGTTACCACGAACGAAAACATTAATTACTCGAATTCTCAATTTAAACCACCGTTTGCAGATGATAGTTTTACTATGCCACCTGTTTTTGTCTGATATGTTGTGTGATGACGGCGTACTTTCATTCCCTCGACTTTCATATGCTAAAGAAAAATGTAATAAATTTCCAAAACAGCCAATATATACATTAGTTTGCGATTGCATAGTTTGAATTATGTCAAATTCAGCGTTATATTTATTATTTAAATTTAATTTTAGATAAAATAATTCTAATTTATATTAATACTAAGATAAATTAATTCAAATTGTAAAAGTTGAAGCGAATCGGTAAACCTAAAATTTTTACTTATACAGGTAGCCCCCCTTTAAGGTCACTAAGTGTGTGTGTTGGTCTGTACGCATGTCTCATAAGCAGGCGTATTTACATTACAGTAAAGGTCACTACGGAGGAATTTGCAAGTACTCTGTAATATTAGTGAGGGAGGTAAATAGAAGTAATTTGGCAGTTACGAAAAATTACTATCCTTTCTAAATTTTACCGCTTACATAACACAAAAGCTTAAGTGATTAAAATGAAATTAAAGTTAAAATAGAGTAATGCTTAGAACAACAGATAAATGCTGAAATTTATATCTTTCTGCTTAACGGTTGCAGTTAACCTTTCCATATTTTTAACATCTACTTAATTTATAGCCCGGCACAGGATTATGCTTACAAATAATACTTATTAGATTACTACTTAATTATTAATATTTAATCTAATCGTATTCGAATGTGATCATGGGGGCGGCAGAGGAACCGAATCGCGGCCAGTGGGGGAACCAGATCGAATTTTTGCTGGCGTGTCTGGGATATGCCGTGGGTCTGGGCAATGTATGGCGATTCCCATATTTGGCATATCAGAATGGAGGGGGTATGTTGGATATAGTTGAGCTCATTTTTGTGCTTGTCCTTATATTAGATTCCCTCATGTTTTTGTAGTTTTGTGCTTTTATTTTTCTTTGTCCCTAAGCTGTGGTTAAGCGTTAAGGCACTTGTCCTAATGACACAGGAACAATCCGTGGTTCTTTGTCAATGACACATTTTTTTTGAAACTAGAGAAGCTCCGCCTAAGCCGTAGCCGAGGCGAACCAAACCGTAAACCAAAAAGGAAATTCAACATCGTTAAACCTAAACCTAAACCTAAACCTAGCAGTGGGAATGTACAATATGCTCACTTCATGTTCTAGATAAAACTTAAACTGACTTAACCTAGTGGGAAGCGGGCATTAGTGCGCATACATTAAATTGTATACATTGTATATATTAAACGGCCGAAAGATGATTCGACTTAGTCCAACCTTTACTTTATCTAACTACATATAACATATATATTATATTAGCTAAAGTCTGACCAAAGAATGCTGGACTTTGAGACCGAAAGAAACACGTGATTTCATTTACGAAAAGAACTAATTGCATCAAGAGAACAGCGAGTAGTCACAAAAATCACGCCACCAGTGTTTTGTCTCGGGGTTCAGCAATTTCTGCTCTGACTTTAGATTTGAAGACTGTCTTACTTTAACTTGAATAAAAAAGTTTTACTTTCTACCCTTTCACCTTACTATTTATTTTTCAATTTCAGGCGCCTTCCTGATCCCCTACGTCATCTCCCTTACCATTGCGGGGCTGCCCGTGTTTTTCATGGAACTATGTCTCGGTCAATTCTCTAGTCTTGGACCCAACTGTATTTTCAGCAAATTAGCCCCAATTGCTGGGGGTAAGATATATGTTAAACTTATGTAATTGAGTGTGATCATTGTACTACTGGCATATTTTCCGCTTGTTTCACTGTGTCTTTTGCTAACTAAGTTTTCAAAAAGGGTACTACGATTAACAGATATCAGTACATAAAAAGTAGTCTTCAAGTAGTAGAATAGTATGATATATAATATAGAAGAAGAGTGAGACACTATCCTGTACTCCTGGTACATATACGCAAACTGAATGAAATGTGTTTCAGGAATTGGCTGGGGCATGGTTGTGATCTCAGCCCTGGTGGCCCTCTACTACAACATGATCATTGCATGGGTCCTGTTCTACTTCTTTGCTTCCTTCCGCAAAACCCTCCAATGGGAGCGCTGCAATAATTTCTGGAATACTTGGTGTAAGCTAGTTGTCATATATCAAAACGGCTCACTGGGTGGATTTCACAAAGGTGGCTTTGCTAAACCATGGTTCTACGTACATTTTTGTATGAGTTGCTCATGATTTGAGTAGAAAATAGTAGATAAGTTACAGCGCGCTGATTTTTTGTCAAACTAAACGAATTTGACTACATAAATTAATTATTTCACAAGTGCTAACGCTAAGTAAGCATGAGAAATCCCTTTAGTGCTTTGCAGTTTAGATTTTAGGAACGGCTTCGGTCTGAAACTAAACAACTTTTTCACGTTAACTCATTTAGTCCGTAATTCAATCCTAAACTTCTAACTAAATTCACAAAATCAATAAATCAGTAGTTAATCTCTAAGCAGCTCTACTTAAAACTCATGGATATTTGAATGTGTCAGCAGAATCAGAATCTGAAATCTCGTTTCAGTATGCTACTCTCGTCGTGAGGACGAAATTTGCGCCGAAACTTTTGGAGAGGGCGCGCGGTATTTCAACCAGACCTGTTGGAACGCCTCGCTAGTGGCCGAACACGATATTGACCACGCCATTCAGAATTTCACCACCTATATGAACGATTCTAGCGTGACACTCAAGTCTCCCTCTGACGAGTATTTCCAGTAGGTGTGATGGTTTTTTAGTTTTTTTTATTAATTTACTTTATTTGTGGCAATTTCAAGTTTTTAGTTATTTATTCGGTTTATTTTAGGTTATTTAGTTATTTAAACAAGTCTAGTGCGTCAGTTTAGACTAGGTTGACCAGATGCACAGCATGAAGTCACTTAAAACTGATAAAAAATTTTCAATGTGAATTTTTGTGAAGCGACTTCATCTTATGTAATATTAGGAAAGGTTTTTGAAAAAGGTGTACACGTGTACTTGTTCAATGTAAACACTGAACTTGTGAGTGCGATGCTAGTAGTGTAATCTTTTTCAACGTAATTGTTATTGACTGATATCTTTAAAGCGTCGATAACGCGTAAAACTAACGTTAACTGAAAAGATTTTAAAAATTAAAAAGCCGTGCAATGGCAAAATTTTGTTGCGCATCTGGTGGTGCAAAAAGCAAGTTTTTACCATTTACCGTTCCAAAGTAGGGCTGGGCACGGTTACACGGTACGAACCGTGTACACGCGTGTAACCGCGTACACGCTAAGCTTAGCGTGTACACGGTTAGGGGTCAGTATCCGCGGTTACTTAGCGGTTACAGCGTGTACACGTTAAGACACAGTAACCGCGGATACTGTAACCGTTGACAAACGGATAGTGTAACCGGTTACTCTAAACGGATAGTGTAACCGGTTACTCTAAACGGATAGTGTAACCGGTTACACTATCCGTTTTCCGACTTCGTGTACCCGTTAAGAAAAATGTTCGCTTGGCTGCTGGATTTATGCAAATTAGTCTACAATCGTGCGCAAGCGATTTGCCTGTGTGTTAGTTCATATACGCATTTGTGTGCAAGCTATATTCTTCAAGATATATAAAAGCATTTATACTGACAGCTCAGCATTGTCCCAGTACTCATATGGTAGCTTGCTGGTCTGCAGATCTAGAGATGGGTGGTTCGCATGTTCCCTTGGTCATTCCTCCCCCCCTCTGCCTCTTGACGTTTAGTAACCGTGTAACCGTTTAGTAACCAACCGTTTAGTAACCGTGTAGCCGGTTAGTAACCGTGTAACCGTTTAGTAACCTGTAACCGTTAAGTAACCGTGTAACCGGTTAGTAACCGTGTAACCGTTTAGTAGCCGTGTAACCGTTAGTAACCGTGTAACCGTTTACACGGTTAGTATCCATGTAAACGGCTACACTGATACTTAGCGTGTAAACGGTTACACGGATAATTAGCGTGTACACGCGGATAATTGCAGTAACCGTTAGTTAGCGTGTACACGCGGTTACTAGCCTTCGAAACTAACCGTGTACACGGATAGTGATTTTGTAACCGTGCCCAGCCCTATTCCAAAGGGCTGATTGTTATTATGTTTTTCATGAAACTAAGGATAGTATAATACATTTAATTACTTTGTTTTTGCATGACCATGACTTATGCCAAGAGTGCATAATAAGAAGAGTATGACACTCGTCCAATTCCTGCCAGGGGTCGGAATTACAACCTGCGACCATTAACTCCAAAAACTGTGTGCCCTGTTGGGCCCAGCCTCACTTGCTGAGGGGGCCGACCCCTGCAGGCCGGTACAACCCATTATCGTTTTTCTGATGCTTTATTGAAACACAAGGCCCCCCTGGAACGAAAAAATTGGTAACGATTGTAGAAAACTTCTAGGTGATTGCCCAAATTGCGGACCGACAAGGTTAGTTTGTGCCCGTCTGACTCCACGCCCACCTGGGGTAAAATGGCAAATCCAACAACGATTCTTTTTTCTGGGTAATTGACCTCCAACACGAATCGAGCCCATTATGTACGCCGCAAAAACCTGCGACCGCCTCCCCTCCAGAGAACCAAGGGCCAACTAATTAGACTTTGACGTCCCTAGAGGAATTTGGGCATTTGGCTCGAAAATACATTTTAAATTTTTTTTTTTTTAAAAAAATTTTAATATTTTAAAAAATTTGACTTTTTTTCAGATTTTTTTTGAAACGCTAATATTTGCTTTCCGAATGCCGAAATAATCCTAAAACATCAAAAACACCAATAAAAATTTTAAAATTTTTATTTTTCCTAAAATTTTTTATTTGTCCAATTTGAAGATTTTAAAACTTTTTTAACAATACAATCATACAATCAACAAAAAAATCAAAAAAGCAAATTTTTTAAAATTTTAAAATTTTTTTAAAATAAAAAAAAATTTAAAAAATGTATTTTCGAAAGCCCAAAATGCCCAAATCCTCTAGGGACGCAAAGTCTCAAATTAAAAATTGACCCCTGTTCTCTGGAGGGGAGGCGGTGACAGTTCGAGCCGTACACACAATAATGAGCGAATCGGTCAGAGGAAAACCCGAAACAAAAACCCATTGAAAATCCCATTTAACCCCTAGTGAGGCAGTATGGAAGTCAGACGGGCACAAACTAAAACACTTGTCGACCGCAATGGACCTAAACACCCATAGAAAAAAGTTTCATACCAATCCGTACCAAAATTTTTTCAAGTTCACAAGGGGGGACCCTATGTTTCAAATAAGCATCCAAAAAACGAATACAATGGGTACCCGGCCTCGCAGGGTGGCAACCCCACAAGCCAAAAGGAGGCGAGACCGCAACAGGGCACAATGCCGAAAACCATTGACAAAATTTTGGTGATTGCACTAGGGTCCATTTCAGACCGGGCCAAATGGGGGGGTCAAGACCGGGGCCAACTTGTGGGGGGGGGTCCCAAGATTGACCGGGGTCCAGGGGGGGCCCCCCATGACCACTAGGGTCGATTTTGGGGGGGGGGGGCCCCCCACTGACCGGGGTCGGGTGTGGGGGGGCCCCTCCACGTGACCGGGCCAGTGTGGGGGGGTACTATGCCAATCGGGCCTTTGAGTAATGGTCGCAGTGAATTCCGACTCCGCCAGAATGACGAGTGCATACTCTCTATATCACTCTTGCTTATGCTGATAAATGTTTCATAGTTATTGATTATTGTTTTTAAAGTTATTTAGTCATTTCACTTATTTTTTATTTTTGCTGTTGTATTCGAAAGAAGTCTAAATCCCATCAGTTATATCAAGAGTACATAATAGTGTCTCACTCTATTTAGAAGAAGAGTGAGACACTCCCCTTTCTGCTTGTGTTATTGCGCACTTGCGCAGGCAGATGCGCTCGTCGTTTTCAAGCTACATGGTGACATTCTGTGCAACATGTGGCTGGCCAATCAGAAGCAGAGCTCGCTTCTGATTGGCTCGACGCGTGTGCACGTGCTCCAATCAGCACGCAGGCGGCCTCACCTGCTCCAACCAGCACAATGGCCGCCATTACAGCCATTTCTTAATCCCGCCCTATGGCATCAGTGTCCATGCCTGACAACTTGGTACAAAAATCACTAGGTTAACAATATAGGGAATTAAAAAGAAGTCAACAAACAACAAAGTGCTCAGTGACTTTGCTATTGCCTGAAAATTGTCAAAAAACACATTGAGCTTACTAGTGCACATTATAGTCAGCGCATACTAGCAATAATCCGCTGAAACGGTGATAAAAAGGTAGACAAAATATGTATCAGGGCAAAACACCCAAAAAACGCCCCAACTCGACCGATTATGGCAAAACTTAACACTGGATTGGCTGTAATGGCGGCCACTGTGCTGATTGGAGCAGATGAGGCCGTCTACGTGCTGATTGGAGCAGGTGCAGAGGCGTCTGGCCAATCAGAAACAGGAGATCGCTTCTGATTGGCCAGCCACATGTTGCACAGAATGTCAACATGTGGCCTGAAAACGACCAGCGTATCTGCCTGTGCTAGAATATGGGCAGGCTAGAGAGTGTCTCACTCTTCTTCTAAATAGAGTGAGACACTATTATGTACTCTTAGAGCCTATTCTTTTACCGGATTAAACGGACTGGACTTATTTTAGTACGAGGTTTTGGAATGACAAATCGGACTAAACGAACTAAACGAGTTAAAATAAGTCAGCGGCTTAATTTTAGTCTGACCCCATTTCAAAACTACCACTGGACTAAACGGATTTAACATGCGTAACATTAGCGTGCATAGTTAAGTCCGTTTAGTCCGATTAAAAAGCAGCGCGCTAGAAGCTAGAAGTCCGTTTAATCTGGAGGTTTTGGAATGGCATTTTAAGCTTAATTTTAAATAGGTTAGTCCGATTATAATTAACCCTTTAATCCGGTAAAGGAATAGGCCATCGGTTATATTCTGATAAATGTTACCATAGGTCTATAATTAGATTTAGCGGATTAGACTTACACATAACGTAATGAAATTTAATCCTGCGATGATATATTTGGAAATAAATTTAATTCCCTGAATTTCGTTTAATCTGATTAATCCCAAGTCTTTTTTCAGCAACTATGTCTTGGAAATCAGTGACTCGATGGAAAATATCGGCGGTTTATCGTGGAAGCTGGTTCTGTGTCTTCTGTGTGCCTGGATTATCGTATTCCTGTGTCTCATAAAGGGCGTACAGTCTACAGGAAAAGTTAGTACGATTTTATTCAAACTGGGATTAAACATTTAAGGTGGTAGTTTCGAATTTGCAGCAAATTTGGATGAGCTATTACTCTGTTGTTGTAGAAGCTATTTATGTATAAGCGGTTTTTTGCATTTTACGAACAAGTAATTAGATCGTAAGCACATTTATATGGAGTACTGTTCATTTCAGGTGGTCTATTTCACAGCAACCTTCCCCTACGTTGTCTTGTTCATTCTGCTGATTCGCGGGGCCACGCTGGAGGGGGCCGTTGACGGAATCGTGTTTTATATTCGGCCCAATTTCACCAGACTTGCGGAAATGCAGGTATTTTGACTGAGGATGGCTGCGTTACCCTCCCACCCACTAGAGAATTGTAAATATGAACCTGACCAATTGAAAGGCAGGGTTAGCATGTGTGCACATACGGGGGGGGGATCGGGGGTATCACCCCCCGTCCTCAAGGGAGTCAGCAAGCCCCGCCTCTGACAGCAAGTACCCCCTCCTCAACACCCAACCCCCTCAGGCTCAGTTGGCCGAAAGAGTGCATCAAAAGTAAATAATCAATCGAAAAATCGCTAAAATTTGCGGACTGTGGCCAAAAAGGTTCCCTAAAATTGTCGCAAATTAAAAAACTGCACAAGTTTTTCGGCTGTCGCAGGAAAAGGAAAGAAACGAAACTAGGACCACCCCCGCACTTTCCGCCGGGGGTCGGGCATCCCCTCTCGCCGATTGCTCCCGTGCATCTCTGAGTGTTAGGGTCGATTCATACTTACAGCCGTATGCTTGTTCACTCTCGTAAAATTGTGATCACACAAGGGCAATGAGCTTATATGGATGGGCGTAGAGGGGTATGGGTTTGCCGGTTTTTTCAAACCATCGAAAACTATTAAACATTTTGCGACCCCGCCAAGGGCCAAAAATTCAGTTGACGGTCGGCCCTAGATTTCCGATCGGATGCTAGCTACGTAGTATCAAGAGTACATAATCCTATTATGTACTCTTGCTAGTATACAGGACGGTGGGACTTGTTTTAGTTTTGCATGCGAATCGACCCTGAGTTGTAGCTTTATTTTAGGTTTGGAAGGATGCAGCAACCCAGATTTTTTATTCGCTTGGCTCAGCATTTGGAGGGCTAATCACGATGTCTAGTTACAATAAATTTCACAATAATTGTTATCGGTAATTTATGATTAGTTTTTTTATAATGTCTAATTTTTTGGAATTTTTTTATAAAGTGTCTTAAACATCACAACTTTTCGATGGTTTATTGTGAACTGTTGTACATAGTTTTACACATTTAGTCATAGTTTTTTGCTAAAATCGCATATAGTTAGATGCATTTTACGTAGTATTATTTTTACAAATTTTGTCATATTTTTTACTAGATTCGCACTGTTCACGCGTTTACTTCTTCTTTCTCTTTAATGTGGGTGCGGTCGCACAATAGTGCTATATACTGCGACAGAAGCCGCACTCCCTCAAGAAGCGAATGATTTGGGAGGACTCGCAAGTGTTATACTGCGGCCCCCGGTCTTATGGACTCCGCGTGAGCTGCGGGCGAATTCTCAGAAACGTGTAGAGCACGCAGTGATAACAACTTGACGCTAAGAGCGTCGAACTACAGGTGTAGAAACTGCTCACAATCAGGTTCGGGAGCACTCTAAGGAGTCTCTCGAATGGGCCCTACTAACATGAACACCAAAACCAAATATTAGACCAGTACACGCGAACACAGAGTAAAATTAAGGCTTTATGGACGAGCCGATATTAACAATAATTTGTACAGTGTAATCAGTTGCGCAATGCAATAGTAATACGCGAATAACAATAGAATTTACTCCGACAGTTAACCCCTAACTCAGGGAAAGCTGTACGCTACTCTCAGATACAATTTATACAGCCTCCACTATTTGCCCCCGATGATAAACGCACGACTTTCTTGCATTGCATTCATTTTACACTAATTTAAACTTTTTATTTTAGACCCAAATCAAACTTCCCCCTTTAAAATACAACTCAAAACACAATTAGAATATATTTAAACTACTTTTCAGACTGACTTTAGGTTCTCATAATATCACTGAGATATGTGAAACTTAGGCTTAGTTGCGCACTCCTTTCTGTGTCCACCAAGACACGAATATAAATTCAATGCCAATTGGATAACAAAAGGGCTGAATCAAGGGGGCCAGGACCCTGTATTTATAACACAAGAATGTACTGATTCCGTAGCGTTCCAGTGATGCATTACTTATTACGCATTTACTTATTAAAGATAGTAAGTTTTACAAAACTCAATTTAGACCATGAGCCTTCTACAAAATTGTGTTTTTAGAGACTCCTTGATCGTAGCAATTGGCAATTGTCTGACGAGTGTCTTCGCTGGATTTGTCATTTTCTCAATCGTTGGCTTTATGGCCCATGACCTACGTGTTGATATTGAAGACGTCACAAGTTCAGGTATTGTCCTGTGTTCTTTAAGGCCAGATTTATACTTGTTCTTAAGGACATAGGGACAAGGACAGATTTTGGTTACCGGTTGTGAAGAATTGACTGAATTGTTGCCTTTATAAACGGAATATTTTGCCCTAAGCCATACGTGATTCGTGGAAAAAGTGACATATTTCTGTTTACGAAATGACAGGGACAGGAATAAGGATAAGGACATGCCATTATATCATGCGTTGTCCTCATACGTGGGCAGCTACCGATTTCGGGGGGGGGGGGGGGGGGTGAGCCACCGGGTTGTCCCTGATAACACGGCAAGGCCAAATGTGACATTCTTTGCTTGAGCAATGATGTGGGTAAAACTAAAATGTGTGCAAAATATCAGCCGAAATGAGTGCATCACTACATATGTAACTAGCAGCTGACCGAATCTGTCATGTGCGTGTCCCGATGTCCTTGAGGACAATAGTATGAACCGAGCTTAAAGTTTTATCAGTACTTGTCTGTTTGTAGGCGTTCTGTAAACTTTTTATTTACAAGAAATTGTCGACAGCTATGAGGGCCATACCTAAACTTCTAAATTACGTGCAGTCTTAGGCTCTATTGATACGTACAGCCGTATGTCCAGTCAGTCAGTAGTCAGCAAAATCTAGAATAAGTTCTGCAACCAGTAATTTATAAGGTTGGTGTTGTGATGTTGCTTTTTATTTTTCTCGGCTGAGCGGACATACGGCTGTAAGTGCCAATCGACTTTTAGTCATGAGGGTTAGTTCTTGTAAAAAATATTAAAAAATTAAATGACAACTAATTTCAGGTCCTGGCCTTGCCTTCATAATATACCCCGAGGCGCTAACCCGAATGCCCGTTGGTCCTATCTGGTCCCTGCTATTTTTCTTTATGCTCGTAACTTTGGGGTTAGACAGCCAGGTGAGAATTTTATAAGACGCTTTTATATGAAAAGCCGCTATCACAGTTTGTGAGTTTTTAATTTTGTCCAACGAGCTATTATTCTAGATATTGTTTCTTCTAATTTACTTGACCAACAATTGCTGGACCATGAGAGAAAATTAATATATCATCAATTATTCTGACTAATTTTATTTTTCAGTTTGCCATGCTGGAAACAGTGACCACCGCCTTTCTTGATCAGTTTCCAGTGCTGCGAAAGGGCAAACATTTTGTTGTGGGCGGAGCGTGTCTTTTCATGTTTATTATGGGACTCCCACTTTGTACAAAAGTAAGGGGGGAATATGAAAAGTTAGGGTCTTTTCCGCTATCTCCCCCTGTCCGGAATTGCAATTTGAAAAAACCGTATTTTATGCAACATTTTAAAATTTTAAAATTCTTTAAAAAAAATTAATATTGTTTAAAACTTGCAATTTTGAAATCCTGAGGTCAAGAGGAGTCTATTTGTGCAAAAATTATTAAAAACGGCTCAGTAAATTCTAAATTTCAGGCTGGGGGGAATAAAGGAAAAGACCCAAAAGTTACTGTTTTATAGGTTCCTTTCCGAAATCAGATTTAGCGGATAAGATTTAAATTTATTTGGTTAACTAACAACATTGCACCGTATCAGGTGGTAAAAATTGGCGACGTCTGTTCTGTAAATACAGAAGTACGCGACGTACTACATGCGTTCAGCCTGCTAAGTTAATAGTGTGCTGTGTTATTAATTATAAAAAGTTTAAATATAATCCGCCAAATCCCGTTTGAATCACACCTTCAATTTGCCACTTGCGATTTCAATAGGTAATACAGAAATATAATACCGAAATGACCGGGAATATTTTGAAAAATGCTTAACGGTGTAATTCAGATACACAGTGCAAATTTCAGAATTACAGCAAAAAAATTGGGAAATTTTCGAAAAAATTCTGGAAACAATATAGATTCATCTTATTATAGTATATATAGACTAGGGGAGAGACGCCAAATATGGGCATATCCTAGATTAACACATAATCCTATTGATTTTTTCTAATGTTTTTGTGTTTTTTAGGGCGGATTCTACATTTTCACGTTGATCAATGACTATTCTGCGGGTTACTGCTTGATAATCATAGCTATATGCGAAATCATAACTGTCATGTATCTTTATGGTAAGACGTTTTAGGTTTCCCATGAAAGGATTTTCAAACCATTTTCAGTTGATTTGTTTTGATTTCATAGTCTAACACCTCAGATTCTTTAGAATGGCTGTTAGTCATCAGTTGTGATATACTTTAATTATTTTTTGGCTGACATTGTGGACAGTTTTGTAGATAGTTCGCAGATTCTAAGTTATAGAAGAAGAGTGAGACACTGTCATTGTCTATTGCAGGAATCAACAATTTCCTGAAAGACATTGAACAGATGATCGGGTTCAAACCCAACTGGTATTGGAGAGTCACCTGGTTCGGCCTCACGCCTTTGTTTTTATTGGTGAATCATTGTATTAGATTCGATTTTGCTGATGTAAATTCATTTCATGATATATTTTCCCTGCAATTGACTTCACAAGTTCTCACCTGTTTCGAATTTGGAAACAATGATTTGTTTTTGTTGTAACTTTTTATGATAATTGCGAACGACTACTTATGAAACAATTACGTAATAATCTAATCTCAGATGCTTTTCTGCACCTCTAGATTTAAGTTTGTTTTACCAAGAGTACATAATAGGAAGAGTATGACACTCTTCCTATTATGCCTTCGGGCGTTCGTCCAATGCGCAGCGCGAAATAGCCCGTTTATGTACGGTTTTGAGGGGGGGGTACCCCTCAAATTATGCACTCTTGGTTTTACCAATAACTCATGACATTGTCTATGAAACCAAGCCTACATAATTTGTCATACCAACCAAATAGGTATATTCTTCACAGTATGTCACAACAATAAACAACAAAATTTTATAAATCTACCTCAGTTGTTGATTTCGATACAAGTTAGTAATACAAAAAGTAAATAAATTTAACATAAATACATAAGTAAAGTAAATTAAAACCAATATAAAAATACAAGTAGATAAATTTTCAATCTAATCCGTTTAATCCACATGTTTTTGTCTACTTTCAGTTCATCTTAATCTCGAGCTTTGTGGACTACACTAAGAGCAGCTATCGTTCCTACGAGTTCACTCCACTGGCCGAGGGCATTGGCTGGCTCCTGTCTCTTCTCTCGCTCATTTGCATACCAGTATTCGCCATCTATAAAATCATAGTGTTCCGGAGACAAGACAGAGTAAGGGTCCATCCATACTTACAGCCGTTTGTATGTCCGTTCAGCCGGAAAGTGAGGATAAATAACGGGATGCCAGGGATATGTTCTGTAAGGGTCGATTCATACTTTTACAGCCGTATGTCTGTGCAGCTGGCAAATTTGTGAAATAACCACGCCACTAATAATGTATTGCGTATAGACTATAATATGTATATATATATATATATATATATATATATATATATATATATATATATATATAT
>JASANF010018704.1:0-24184 GCA_030248245.1 Trissonchulus sp. WLG1_4 | reverse complement strand
AAAAAAAAGTTTTGAGCAGTGGTCGATTTGAAAAAAAACCCTGCCTCCCCATCAGGGTTTTTTTTTTCAAAAAATTTTGTGTGCATAATTGTGCAAAATTTTAATTTTAGTGTGCAAAATTTTATTTTTCTGTGCAAACTGTAAATGCGTTTTTTTCATCTATATAGAAGCTAATATACGCGTTTTTATACCTCTAGAGGTACTTACGTATCAGTGGCGTACCTAGAACAAATTTTGAATGACTTTTCGATTTTTTTTTGTAATGGGTGAAAAGGCATTTTTTAGCAATTTTAACACTCATAAAACGCCTTACAAACGCAAGATTACTAAAACAAAAAGTTGCAGGGGTCTGGGGGCGGCAGCCCCCATAAAAATATTGGCGATTTTTCTAATTTTCAGACCTAATTTGGTCAACTGGAGACGCATCAGAATTTTTTCCGACAGAAAAATTAAAACACAAGATATATAGTAAGTCACGTCACATCAGACAGTGTATACAACACAAGTAAATGTAGCATAATGTACTCGTGTAGACATGCAAATGCAGCATAATGTACTCGTGTATACATGCATAGGCTTTGATGAAAGATATGTAATAGCAAGGTTTAGTAAGCCACAGAGTCGCAGGGTTCTGGGCCTGGGCCTGGGGGCGGCAGCCCCCACAAAAAATGGGAAAAATTTTGATTTTTATGCCAAATTTGGTCAATTAGTGACGTATATATCAGAAAATTTTTGCGGTCGGACCATAAAAACCAGAAAGAGAAGATTCCCACCATCCGTCCACCCTGGACATATACAACCTTGCTGGTTGCTGCTATGTTTATGTTGGTGTGCTGAAATTCTAAATATTGGAAATTACTGGCATTAACACAATGGCTGTCAGATCAGGGTTTTTTTTTTCAAAAAAATTTGTGTGCATAATTGTGCAAAATTTTAATTTTAGTGTGCAAAATTTTATTTTTCTGTGCAAACTGTAAATGCGTTTTCTTTGTCTATATAGAAGCAAATATACGTGTTTTTATACCTCTGGAGGTACGTACGTACCAGTGGCATACCCAGAAAATAATTTCGGAGAATGACTTCGATTTTTTGTAATGGGTGAAACAGCACTTCTTAGCAATTTTAACACGCACAAAACCCCTACAAACGCAAGATTACTGAACCAGGACGTTGCAGGGGTCTGCGGGCAGCAGCCCCCAGAAAAAAATAGCGATTTTTTAAATTTTTAGACCCAATTTGGTCAACTGGAGACGTATCAGAAATTTTTTTCGACAGAAAAAATAAAACAAAAGATAGTCACTATCTTCAAGACACGTCAAGATAACGTAACGTCACTTCAGATAGTGTATATATAACACAAGTATGCAAATGGCTTTGATGAAAGATATGTAATAACAAGGCTTATTAAGCCGCAGAGTCACAGGGGTCTGGGGGCGGTAGCCCCCAGAAAAAAGTTGGGAGAAATTTTGATTTTTATGCTAAATTTGGTCAATTGGAGACATATCAGAAAATTTACGCCCTTGGCGGTTGCTGCTATGTTTATGTTGGCGTGCTGAAATTCTAAATATTGGAAATTAATGGCATTTGTCACAGGCTGTCAGATGTAGATTCTAGAATTTTTTTCAGCGAGGCGGAAATCGACCCACCTTCCTTGACTTTAATTCTTGCAAAAATTTGAAAATTAAATAATAAATTTGTTTAATTAAAGACGAAACGGAATTTTTTTGGCCGGGCCAAAAAATTAAAGGGGGGACCCTTGGTAAAATTTTACTGGGAAAAAATTTCTGGGGAGGTAAAATTTTACTGGGAAAAAATTTCTGGGGCGGAAATTTTCACCACCACCACCCTTGGTATATATGCAATTTTCACGTTTTATATACATAAAATCATATCAATGGCAGATCTAGAAATTTTTGAGGTTGGGTGGAGCAATTCCCCCACTTCGTGAGACGGTTTAGTTTAGAAACGTAGATGCCGTAGTTTGTGGAGGTCTGGAGAGCTAGAGACTTATGTACGGTTTTTGACGAAGTGTAACGCGATTTTTAGAAAAATGTACCTCTAACCATTTATTTGAACGCAAATCATGCGCCATTTGCCAAAAGCAGTATCAAGACCTGCCGCCGTTGATGTCAGTAGATGCAGGGGTCTGGGGGCGGCAGCCCCCAGATTTTTTTTCGATTTTGCATTAAAAACAGTGCATTTTGAGCACATCCCAGGCGAATGAGGCACTGTGCATTATTGTGCAAAATTTTAATTTTTGTGTGCAAAATTTTAAAAAAGTGTGCATTTGCACAGGGTTTTGCACAAAAAAAAAACCCTGTGTCAGATGCAGATCCAAGAAATTTTTTGAGCGTAGGGAAGCCGACCCACCTTCCTTAAATTAATCTTGCAAAAATGTGTGTGCCATAATTGGCGGGGGTCTGGAGGCGGCAGCCCCCAAAAGCCACAGCTTTTGTGGAATTTTAAAATAAAATTTTCATTAAAAAAGCAACTTTAAGCAACACTTTGTTGGCGAATCTGGGTGATTGCGGGGCCTAGGGGCGGCAGTCCCAAGAAGCCAGAGCTTTTATGTATCGAATTTTGAAATAAATTTTGCATTGAAAAACATTTCATCAGCAACTGTTTACGAATTGTTCTGGGTCATTGCTGGGATCTGGGGCGGCATTCCCCTTAAATTGTAGAAATTTTTTATTTTTCGGGCAAAATTTGGTTAATAAAAAACGAAACGGAAATTTTTTGGCCGGGCCATGAAATTCAATGGGGGTCCCTTGTGGGGGGTCCCATTCAATGGGGGTCCCTTGTGTAAAGTTTTACTGGAAAAAATTTCTGGGGCGGAAATTTTCACCATCCCCCCTTGGTATGTATGCCCTTGTTACGTTATATAATATATACATACATAAAATCATATCAGTGGCAGATCTAGGAAATTTTCAGAATGGGTGGAGCAAAGCAATTCCCCCACTTCGTGAGACAATTTAGTTTAGAAACGTAGATGCCGTAGTTTGTGGAGGTCTGGGGAGCTAGAGACTTGTGGTTTTTGACAATGTGTAACACGATCTTTAGAAAAATAAAACTCTAGCAATTTGAACAGCAATTACGCAAATCATTGTGCCTTTTGCCTTTTGCCAAGAAGCAGTATAAAAATCTGCCGCCGTTGATGATGCCGCCGGTTATGCCAGTAGATGCAGGGGTCTGGGGGCGGCAGCCCCCAGAATTTTTTTTCGATTTGGCATTAGAAACAGTGCATTTTGAGCATATCCCTGGCCCATCGGGCACTGTGCATTATTGTGCAAAATTTTAATTTTTGTGTGCAAAATTTTAAAAAAGTGTGCATTTGCACAGGGTTTTGCACAAAAAAACCCTGCTCCCCATTCACATCTGTGCTCACGAAGCGAAAACGGCCGGAAAAGTTGCTCCGCACCCCCCCCCCCCCCCCCCCCCCCGGGGGCCCCACCCCCCCCCCCCCCCCCCCCCCGGTGGCTGACCCCCCCCCCAAAAAATCGGCTGCCACCAGGGTTGGCAGTCTCGGTCTCGTAAAAAACCCGAGACTAGGCTGGTCTCGGTCTCCGTAGGAAACCCGAGACCTGCCATAGGGTGGTCTCGGTATTTCAGATGAAACTTGAAGTTTTCAAATTACGAAGATTTTTTTCACAGTTTAAGTTTCCAAATAGAATACCAAGCATGAAATGGTCAAAACTGTCTGCTCAAAAATGCCAGTTTACCGGTAACTTTGGCTAACTTCAAGTTCAAACTTTGTCTATCAAGGTAGATTTTTCAACAAAAGTTTGAGGTAGAATGGATTGTCTGAGTTAGCGATGTTGCATTAATTGTATGTAGAACCTCTCAAACATATAACATATGTTAAACGAGAAAAATAGTGACCATCATTAATCAAATAGTGCTAAGTTCGTAGCTGATTTGTAACTAAAAATTTCTTCTGCAACTTTAACTAAGCGCGAATAGGGTGGCAGTTTAATTGAATTTCTTGACCCTCAACCTTTAAACGCATGTCCAATCATTACGTATGTGAAAAACCTAGGCACAATCAAATGCTTTTTGGGCTATTGGAGTGGTTGTGGCATCAAACTTTCCCCCAACATAACTGTGTCAGCGGAAGAAACTTTTCTGGTCCGTGATGATGCCCATATCAGAACCTCTGATAGTAGCACCACTGCACCAACACGAACGATTCTACGCTGGCACCTGAGCCAGACTGCCAAAGTGCTAATATATGTATGCAATGCACTATAAAACGCCCTGGCGCATGCGAAGAAGTGTGCGAAACTTTTAAAAATAACCAAAAGTTGACAGAATAGCGGGAAAATAATGCTATGTATAGATTCTCCGGCTGTCAATCACCTACTCTCTGCATCCGGTCGTCACAATGTTGAGTTTCTCGCAACTTCGCAAGTCATACACTCATATATACAACCTGACCTGGTCACTTGTTTTTTGTAACTAAATTACCAATTTTTCACGTTTCAAAGTATCTCAAATTTTTAAAATTGAAACTTGAAAAAAGGTCCCCCAAAGGCTGGTCTCGGTCTCGTAGGTCTCGTTTGGGTGGTCTCGGTTGCCTGGTCTCGGTCTCGGTCTCGGTCTCGGTCTCGGTTGCAAACCCGAGACTTGCCAACCCTGGCTGCCACGTATGCTTAAAACTAAGGCCAAGTGGGCAGGTGCCATAGAATTGCCAACAGTTTTAGCTCGAAGACGAGAAAGCGCCCGCTGCTGCAGATCTGACCAAGTCCGCCGTGGAACGCAGCTCGCTCTACCTCAAGGACCACTATGAGGCCGAAGTCAGGGCTGCAAACATGGTGAGTCTAAATTCACTGGCACTCGCTTTGTAGTTGGGCACAAGGTGTTTTTGTGTCCAGCCAGAAGTGTGTGCAGAGTCCAGACAAAATTTTTTCTTGCTGGACACATTTTTTTCTGACGGACACAATTCGCGCGAAACCCCTGACAAACCTTTTCGCTCAATACGGTGATGATGTGATTGGGTTGCGTTCGGAAAAATATATTTCCGATATGTCTCAAATAGAACAAATTTCAGTTTGGCTTCACAATACTGGCATTTTTTCGACTTTGAAAGTGGTTTTTGTGTGAAAACGTCAGGGTTAGTCTGATATTCCAATCTTAAAGCAACACGGACTAAAACAAGTCCACTCCGTTTAATCTTGTATATAAATGAATGGACCCTTAGAATTCTTTTTTTATATTTTTTACAGGCCCGTGCAGGTGAAGCGTTGCTGAAGCTGATAGCTGATTTAAAACAGTTTTCCTGTCTCAACGATTTTTCCTTTGTTAATCGAACCATTGAAGAAACCACCAAATCGGCCAACGAGAGCCGCGCTGAAACTGAAGAGCGTCTGAATTCCTTGCGAGAAGAAATAGCCGAAGATTTGCTGCGTTTGCAACAGGAGAAAAGCATCAGTGTGCTGAACATTGTCAGCCAGGATCAAAGCGAAGATTAATCTGGGCTTAAGCGCATTTGCTGGATTAAACTGTGATTTATATATCATTCCCAGTTCACTTTATTAGTATACATACTGTAGTGTATTTCTTTACTTTAAAACCAAGCCATATCGTGTTTTCTAATAACCACGGACTAAACGGCCACAACTATATAATATATGCTTTAATCCTAAGCATCAGATATTTGATTAAACGGATTATATAGCCGGATTAACTTAACCTAATCAAGTCCAGTGGAGGATGGACGGAGAGCAAGGTTATGTGGATCCGTGGCAAGAGTACAAGTGGATTTCGCTGAAGCTGAAAAAACGATTTTTGCGCAAACCCAACGTGGCTGAGGCCAGTCTGCAGTTTGCGCAGTTGGCTCGACGGCTGAAACAGGATGGGTGCCGAACGTATGCCGGTAGGTGGGGTATATATTTGGCGAGAAATTGCGTGGACTTGTATCAGGGCCAATATAATATATTGTTGAAGTGGATAAAATGGGTTGAATTAAGATTTGTTTCGGCGATAAGTGAACGTCAAGTAATGATGCCAATAAAATGTGTCTATGACGCACCAAAATTGCAGAAAATTGGTTGAATTTTTTTCGACCTTAATAATAGTATGTCGATTCATTAGTACGTTGGTTTCAATCAGACATAGGGAGTGGGCAAAATTACAGGGACATGTCAACGGATTCATTTTGGAGTGAAAACACGGGGCGTGTCCCGACGGGTCAAAGCTAGCGGGAGCTTGTGCCTTGTGCCATCTAAGAGGACTTTTTGGGCTTGCCCCCCCAGACCACACACACACGCACGCACACACACACACACACACACACACGTCACACACACACACACACGTTACAGACCACACACACACGCGCACACACACACACACACACGTCACACACACACACACGTTACACACATACATACACGATGAGTACGTTTGTTTCAGGTCTGTGCAGTCTGGCGGTTGCCCGTTGCGAGCACTCGGTGGGCAATGTGGCCGGGGAGAGCTCGGGGCTGCGCGAGTCGGGTCGACACTTTGCGACCGCCGAGCAGGACAACGGGGCTTTCTGTTTTCCCAGTCTACAGGAAAATTTGACCAGTAAAGCAGTTTTTATGACTTTGTGTTATCTGCTATTTTATTGCGACTTGAGTGGATTTATAGATAGTTTTGCATTAGATGGATAAGATTAAACTGAATTGACTTATAATTCACAGAGGATTTTAATATACTCGTTAGTTTTCTGTTGTTCTTGTTGTTTTGGTTATTCTTAACGACAGGAACTTGTTATAGTTGTGGAGTTATCGTTGTTTTTTGTAATTTTTCGTGGTGATGAGTGTTTTCAAGAAATTACTCGGCACCTTTTTTCCCGAACAGGAAATATTTACGGAACTATATAGAATTATATACCCGTTTCCCTGATATAATGGTATTATGCCCTGCGGGAATGACCATGCTCCAAGTCACACATTTACGGGGAGGGGATGGGGGAAAACCCCCTCATTGAGGGGCGGGGGGTGTAGACTGTAGGGTCCCGAAATTGTGCCCAAAATTTAGTATTGGCTCTATTTTGTGAAAATTTTTATTAATTGACCCCGTTACATTACATGTATGCTCCAAGCGCTGCTTCATTCACGCATTGCCATTGTACCATATTATATATATACGTCGCTGTTCGGGAATAACGGAGCCGGATTCTTAGATAAGTGCCGGATATACGATTTGGGCCAGTTATACTATGGCAGATATTTTCAAATTATGGTAGAATATACATTTTGGTCGAATCGAACTCGTATATACAACATGTGATTGTGATCCGAATATTTCTGTATTGGCTTCAGAAAAATTACGATGGTTTTGTGAATATATAATATACAGTTGTAGAGAAAATATAGAACATGGACATTTTGGTTTGTTTATCAATTTATACCGACTACGTGGCATTGTATCGCATATTTTACTACGTTTTGTGCCAAATTAGTGTAGACGTCAAGTTAGGTTTAAGCAAACAAAAAATTGAAAGTGTTCACATTTATTTCAGTGGTTTTAATTTTTGTTTATTTTTTCAGGCGCAGTACATTGCTATGGCCACGCTATTCGTGTACACTTGGAGCACAGCGAAACAGAGCTGGCGGGAAGTTGCAGTCTGGAACTGGGTCAGGTGCTTTACTCGCTCGCCGGAAAGCCTGAGGAGGCTCTGCAGCATTTTGTTTGCGCCAGTCACTTGCTCAATAATTGCGTATTGCAGCGCAGTTGCGCTCTACAATGGTGCGTGCTGTGTTGCGTGGAAATGGCGCACTTCAAGCAGGCTCTGGACTATGTCACCGAGCTGATCAATCTTTGCGCCAGCCAGCTCAACCATAGTCAGCCCAATTGTGCCCTGAAACGCGTACTGGCGGAGTGCCGTATAGCGCAGTTGCTCCTTTTGCTGCGCCTGCAACTATTGCCCGCTCAGCTGACCGGTGAGCAAGCTCAGGTTTTGAGCAAGTTCAGCAGTCCGGCTGGATCAGGCAGGTCCGGGCGCGCTCTAGACCTCTCTTGGGACAATCTGGGTCTAGGCTCTGATGACCTGGCCCTGTGGCTGCACAGCTTTGCAATGGCAATTCGCAGTAAAGACGCACAGGCCGCGGACGAAATTCTGGGTCAAATGTGGCCTGAGCTGACCGCTGTTGCTCAGAATCTAGCGTTGACTTTGCTGAACTGCTGCGACCAAATGGAATCGATTAATGTGACTATGAAACTAGACACAGAGTCCAATTGATATTTTATATGCTGTATTTTTTGTTTATATTATATATTAGCATCCTATGTATGTATGTATGTGTTCGGGGCAATACGTGAGTGAATTTGGAGTACAATATGGCCTCGTACGATTTTTTTACGTCCTTTCACGATTCTTCGACTTGGTGTTGAAAACTTACGCAAAATTGATTTGTGTGAGACTTTCTCAAAAAGTGTTTTGAAGGTTTAAACAAGCAGTTTTATTGTGAAACTAGTGTATTGGATTTTTTTTATTTTTTCCATTGGTCTTAGTGCGTTCAAGATCAGCTTGGACTGAGTTCCAGCGAAAAAATGTCGTTTTTTTTGCTGTGGAATTGGGAAACAGTGAGGTAGGTCAGTTGCAGTCAAATCTAGCTGAACTGACGGTCTTAGTACTGGTAGGAAAACCCCAAAGGGACCATGGTGGATATAAGCGTATACTCGTTTTTGTTTGTATTCATTGTTTCCAATGCTTAACTGTCTGCATTTTCACAAAATAAACTTGCGTCTTTTGTGAATATTTGTTGTTTTGCTAATCTTGGTTAAGAAATAAGAAATAATAAACTGTAGGGATATTTGCCTGCGTGTCGTTTTTCATACATACCCAAATAGTTCTGTATAGAAGAAGAGGTAGACAGTCTTCAGCCTGCCTGTGTGCTAGCGCAAGCAGATGCGCTCGTTATTTGCAGCACACATGTATAAGAAGTTAGCTCCACTTCTGATTGGCCAGAAGTCTATGCACATGCTCCAAGCAGCAGTCTTGTAATCAGCAACTCTACCTAAGGCACTGATTATTGGAGCACGTGCAGTATGAGCTCGCGCAAAAACCATAGGTGATGGGCGACCTTTGTGTAAAATTTTAGTCTTAATAGGTTTCGGCGCAGTAGTCCACCTTGGCAATTACCCCAGGGTCCACAACGCAATTTAGGTAATCAGAAATCGGGAAGTTGGACCCATGTTGGAATTCCCTTTGGTGTTTATGGCCCCGCTGGAAAACGACTCCACTGCTTAGTGTTCCTTGCTTTTATTTATTTTTCTTTACTAAACTGACTAGGTACTGACACTGAGTGCTCGTCTGCAAGTCAGCTCACAACTGAGTAGAGAGTTACTGATCATTCAAGATCTACAACGTTAACATCATCATTAATTTGATTTAATAAACCGAAAGAAAAATAAACCCAAGCATGTGTAACATAGTTAGCGCAGACGAAAACAAAGTTTAATTGATAATTTTCTGAACTGCATCAAGTTATTGGCATGAATTGCACGAAACGCGACAGTTTTCTTGCATCCAATCTCGTTCAGCGCCCTCACATTCTCCCAAAACCGCCTTGATGCCACACTCTTTCGTAGTATCCACGCAACCTAAAAAGTCATTATGAATTGTTTGTTTTTTAAGTTATTTGGATTTATAACGTTGGTGTATGTACTGCTTTTGAATCACAATTGTTTCGTGTAAACTACTCAGCTTAGTACTAAACTTGAAAATAGGGTCAAAAAGGCAAAATTCATTGTCGAAATCTTCATTTTACATAAAAAATTTTTTAACTAGAACTGGCGCCCACAGGCCTAGCCCTTTGTCGGACCCAACTCGATTAAATAGCGAAATCAATGTCAAATTTCTACTTACTTTGGATACATATTTTACACAGATAAGCATAAGGACAAGGTCAAACTTCCTACTAGGGTTGTTTCAATTATGAAATTATTTTCAATTTCAATACCATTATCAATTTTTTGCCCAAATATTTTCAATTTCAATACCATTATCAATTTTTTGCCCAATTATTTTCAATTTCAATACCATTATCAATTTTTTGCCCAAATATTTTCAATTTCAATACCATTTCAATTTTTTTCTTGAAATATTTTCAATTCAATTTCAATTTTGCAAATATTTTCAATTTCAATTATTTTTCAATTTTTTTTAGCGTAACTGCTGAGGCTTTTTTAATAAGTAATATTATAACTGTTTGTAACTGTTCATCTGTTAACACAAAAATGCGCGAAATTACACGCACCGCGCACGCACTTACGGTATTTAACCAGACGGACTCTAACACGTGGTTTTTTATCAATCCTAGAGATCGTAAAACCGCCATTCACGTTGCAGAACATTTGATTAAACTCACTGTGTTACGAAAAAACAACGAAAGTGAATGATGTAAAGATTTGAATCCACTTTTTAATAACTTACGGATCACAACGAAAGACACTACGAATTGTGACGACAAAAAGGAATAAGGACTACTTATGCACTCAGTAAGTGTATATAAGTTAAAATATGTAAATTTTTTTCAATAGCCGATCAATCATGTGACGCCACCCAAACTAAGTTACTGCAAACATGTTATACTTCTAATCTCGGTGAATAGCATAATTTTTGGCAATCTGGTGTCAATACTTTTTGTAAAAGTTGTGTTGGAACGTTTAAGCTACTAAGCCATTGTACTGTTATAATCTGCTATGCACTATGCAGTCCCTCTGTTATCTGCTATGCACTATGTAGTCACAGAAATCCAGATCAGCGTAATTGCTATGTTATACTAAGGGCCTATTCCTTTACCGGATTAAAGGTTAATTTTAATCGGACTAAACGGTTTAAAAAATTCAGCTTAAGGCTCGATTCATACTTTTGTCCGTATGTCCATTTAGCCGGCAGAATGACGTCACTAGTAGCCTAGTGCAGTGGATCAGCCAGCACGTGTGACGTCATTATTTCGTCATTTTGTCGGCTGAACGGACATATGTACGGCTGTAAGTATGAATCGAGCCAAAAAATGCCATTCCAAAACGTCCGGATTAAACGGACATAACATTTAGCGCGCTGCTTTTTAATTGGATTAAACGGACTTAACTATACACGCTAAGGTAAAGTGTGCATGTTAAATCCGTCCAGTGGTAGTTTTGGAAAGGGGTCAGAATATAATTAAGCCGCTGGCTTATTTTAACTCCTTTAGTCCGTCTAACCCGATTTGCAATTTCTAAACCTCCGACTAAAATAAGTCTAGTCCGTTTAATCCGGTAATGGAATAGGCCCTAAGTTTTTTGGACTTAAGTATCAAACAAGATAATACAACTCCTAGCTCTATAGACTCCGCTTACAACCCGTTTGTTACATCATTGTTATGTGAATCTCCGGGTTGGAAAATTGCTCCTTTTAGGGGCTGCTTGTTTTATTCTAACCTGATATCTATTCTTAAACTTCGGACCAAACTGAGTCCAGTCTATTGACAGTTTATTAACAAAGGTACTGAAAGAAATCGTAATGTGTTTACAATAACAAAGGTTCAAGCTGATAATAAAGAGACCTACGCTCAATTGAAAATAATAATTGAAATTCGACAATTTCAATATCAATTACGTTTCAATCATGGCTGTTCACCAACACATGCTACATGCACAAACAGGCATACAGACAAGACTTCTTTCCAGCAACAGACATGCAGTGAAGTCAACCAGCCCAGCATAATTGATATTGAAATTGAAAGTATAGTTTCAATTTCAATTTCAATTAAAATATTTTCAATTTCAATACCATTATCAATTTTTGACTAAATTATTTTCAATTTCAATACCATTATCAATTTTTGACTAAATTATTTTCAATTTCAATATCAATTAATAATTGATATTGAAATTGAAATTGAAAGTGGGTTTCAATGATTAAATGAAATAATTGAAACAACCCTACTTCCTACTCATGCCTACAATATGTATTGCAAATTTTACACTCCTGTTAAATCTCTACACTTCGAAATTCATAGTAGGATGAGCCATTATTTATCATAGTCGATGTGAGACAATGTACGGTAGTTACAGGCACATAAATACAGGGCACACTCTTTGAACACAAAATACGACAACCCGCTGCAGAATGCAGAACGCAGAGATCCGGCCAGCCAGCATTGAATCAATCAATCGATACAGCAGGCTGCAGTGATGCATTGAAACTGCGCATGATTTACACGTCATTTCAGTTTCAGTGCAATGTCTGAACTTAGTATGCACGGCCGCTGATGCGGCCGCGCAAAAAAGCAGTTCCAAACTGCTAATAGTAGGATTGTAGTTCGTCTAAAAATTGGCCACAGACATACATACCCTTACCCCGGATTGCACCAACAAAGAATAGCTCAAGAATAGGAATAGCTCGAGAATAGCTCAGGAATAAAATAAATTTTCATTGCAGCAATATTTAAGCTCGAGAATAGTTATTCTCGAAGTTAGAGAATAGCTCAAGAATAGTAGCTCATGAATAGTTGAAGAATAACGAACATTTTATATTGCACTAACGAAAGTTAGAGAATAGCTTATTCTCCAGCTATTCTCATGTAATGTGTAAGTTATTCCTGATCTAGACCAGGAATAGCTGAAGAATAACCTAATAACTTTTAGAAAAACTTACAAATTTCCATATTTTTAACATATTCATGTTTATTTAGCTTATATATTATTTATTTAGAGTAAAAATAACAAAACAAAAAAGTTTAAAAATGCTCGCATTCGGGTTTCGTTTGCCATCAGGATACTGACTGGGCCCAAGTCGACGCAGATTCGGTGAGCGGACGAGAAACAAATCTGCTCACATAACGAATCTGTAGGCGGTGCTTATGTTGGCTTATTCTCGAGCTCAATTGGCTGTCTGCTAGGCTGTGATTGGATAACAGTGATGCAGCCACATTTTTATTGGACAGCTGAAGAATAAGTTATTCTCCAGCTATTCTCGAGAATAGTTATTCTCGAGCTATTCTCTAATGGTGCAGGGGAAAAGTTGGAGAATAAAACCTCGAGATTAACTATTCTGGAATAGCTCGAGAATAAGAATAGCTCGAGAATAAGTTGGTGCAATCGGCCGTTACTCTACTAATGTATTGTCATTAATATATCAACATAATAATAGTCAATGTCGCGTAATGTACAAGGACGCTGTCGCGGGGTAAATCAACCCCCCCTAGAAAATCATCCGGGGGGTAGGGATGTTTTCAGTTAACTGCTAACTGATTCATTTTCAGTTAAAGTTAAGCAGTTACAGTTAACTGATAATAACTGATAACTGAACTGCTCTGATTTTGAAAAGCAGTTAAAAACTGATAACTTAACTGCACAATTCCTAAAAGCAGTTAACTTAACTGTAACTGAACTGCTTCGGTTGTAAAAAACTGATTGAAATCAGTTAACTGATATTCTTTTCAGTTACATGCAATAACTGAAAATCATTTTCAGTTATGCGTCGAAACATACATAAAATCCTCTGTGACGTTCTGCTTGTTTACTTTTTGCAATGATTTTCAAGTTTTTGTCTCTGTAGAATTGTCGCTAAAAGCATTGAAAGGACAAAACGCCAATTAAATGAATGATCAGACTTGAATTTCCAGTTTAGAACCACTTAAGGTTCTGCCTGTTATTTTATTTGATTCATTGTTTTATGTTTTATTCTATTCTGGGCATTGCTTTGCACCCATTCTTCCAAGAGTTCATGTCATTTACAGTTGCAACTTGGCAGTTGTTACAGAAGTTTAAAGTTTTCGTTTTGAAATAAATGTTTGATCCCATGTTGACAAGAGGTTTTTTGTTTTGAGTAGATTCAAATATTAGTAATTAAATAGTTAATAATTAGAAGTTAATTAAGTTCTAATTTAGTAGAAACTACGTGAAAACTTTAGCAAATATCGGGATTAGCGGAAAAAGAAACCAGCATTTTTAAAAAAATAACTGAAAATATTTTCAGTTAAAGTTATCAGTTACAGTTAAGTTAACTTAACTGTAACTGAACTGATTAAAATTTTGCAAAATGAACTGATAACTGAACTGATTTAATTTTAACCTAATCAGTTAACTGATTAACTGAACTGATTAAGATTTCGATAACTGAAAACATCCCTACCGGGGGGATGAAATACCCTGGGGCAAATCATCCCCATCGGGACAAGCCCCAATCCAAGAAAGGTGCCCGAACCCTCAAAAATTGCCCCAAATCGCCGTAAAATACTTCAAAATGAAGCAAAAAGCGCAAACATGTCTAAAATTGTCCGTTCAAACCGCCGAAAACTCGGAACAAGCCCCCCTAAAATTTCAAAAATTCTGGGACAAGCGCCCCCGCCTGACCAAGACCTCGTGTACTGAGACCTCTGTTTGCTAGTGACAAAGAAATCATAGCTATCCCAAAGTAATAATTTTTGTGCATTGAATATGTTGAGCAACCGTGCGCTTGCATTTTTTCGTGTTTTAGTGCTTTTCCTTGTGCTTTAGTGCTTTCGAGGTTCATATACTTCGTGCTTTAGTGCTTTAACACACTAGTGCTTTAGCTTTAACACGTTAGTCACCGTGTAAACGGTTACACGTTACACGGTTTCTAAACGGTTGCGCGGTTACTAACCGTTACACGATTATCAAACGATTTCTTGGTTCCTATTCATACTACTAAACGGTTACTCAACGTCAAGAAACAGAGGGGGATTCTTTACTAGACAGCATCAGCCCAGAAAAGATGCGAACCACCCACCCACCTCTAGATTTGCAGACCAGGAGAGCTACCAGAAAACACAGAGCGAAAGCACATATTTTGTCCTTGGACACACAAGCACAAAAACTGTCCAAAAACACAAGTGCTTTAGTACTTTAGTTCTAATCACTAAAGCACGAAGGATGAACCGGGCCTTAAACTACATAATTCGCACTATCAGATGCACGACTGCTGGCGTCGCAATAAACAATAGGTACTACTAGTCATACATATGTAGTATGTACATATAGGCTATCTGTTCAGTCCGAATAGTGCCGAAATAAATAAGCTCAGTCACGGTGAAAGCGACCTACCTGCCACAGCAGTGTAATTTAACGCAGGAAAATCGACCTACCCAAAATTACATAAAAATTTGAGATTCTGAATATAGTCTATACGCGAGGGGCCAGGTAAAAATCAAACGTACCTTCTGGTCTACAATACATTCGGTTTAGTAGCTCAATATCTGCCTCACTGATTTTCTTTTCTTGTCCCATCAGTGCTGTGTTTTCGTCAACCGGCTCTAGTTTAGCTACCATCGCTGGACTGGCATTTTTTGAATACACCTGAAATTTGTTACTGTCGCTTTATTACGATTTTATTACCCCCACAAAAAGAGTTAACAGAAATTGATTGAAAAATTGATCAAAAGTTAATGCAAATTGATCAAAAATTTAATGAAAACTTTTCGCTGTTGCTTATTAAATACCGGAGAGTGCATATGTAACACCTTAATAACACGGATCTAAAAACTGATGTTATACAATAAAGTTAAACAATTTGCTAGCTGATATTATATCGCGCAAGCAGATAGGCTTGTTGAGTTTGAGTATGAAAACTGAAAATATGAACAACAAGTTAACACACCAATTAGCTTGCAGATTTGCATATAGCATATTTTACATTTTATAGAATCGACGATAGCATGAATAAAGAGCAATGAACAGTCAATAACTCTTGTTAAGTTTAACATCTGATAGGGTATCTGTGATTTGCTGCTTCTGCCTAAATTTATAATGATCCATAATTTTCTATCGCCGTGTTTAAAACAAAAGTTAACATATTCAACATATTTAAGGCAACGTTATATGGTTAGATATGTTATTTAACCCTTTGACGCCCAAAGGTTCTCTCTCTAGGCAGCCAGACTTTTTTGACACCTTCTAGTTTTTTGGCTATTGCTAGAGCTACGTGCGTCGTAGAGAGCTCGCAAAACCACCATTCGATAGACAATTTAATGGTGAACAAAACCTTTACGTTTTTTAGTTATAAGCGCTAAAAGTTGAATGTTTGTGCAAAATTGGCGCCATCGCTCAGGCATATTATGTACCTCACCCTGGAGTATTTACACAGCAACCGTGCGCCTATCATAGTTGACTGCTAAAAATAAACTACAGTATGTGCTGTATTTGATGCACAAAAAGTTGACTGCCAGAGTTGCGATCACATCTCATAATGAGACTATAAAGATAATGCTACTTTTGCGATGAAAAAAAAATCAAATTTTCACACTGCTTAATCAAGCATAGGTTTTGTTGTGTGGCAGCCGGACTACAATTGGGCGACTAAATGCAAAGATTTGCTATTTCGGAAAAAACAGTTAGAAGATCAGTTGACTAGAATAAGCTAGCCAAGCTTTATAGCCCCAGACTGGGTATCCACCACGTTGGGTGCCTGAGGTTCGCAGTGCGCATCAAAGGGATGTAGGAAGAACTGATAAGTATAATTTCGTTTCCATAAGCTCAAAAATGAGCGATTTGAAGCAGAATTCACTAAAAAAGTTGAACTATACCGAAATTATTGCTGCGAAATTGGCGATTCACTTTACACTGGTTAAAGTCCGGTTCACACTGACGCTTCAGTTTTAAGTTTTAAGGTTTCAAGGTTTTAAGGTTTTAAGGTTTTTAGTTTTAAGAATTGTGTTCACACTGCAGTTTTAAGTTTTAAGGTTTTAAGTTTTAACGTTTTAAGGTTTTAAGGTTTTAACAAAAAGCGTTCACACTAGAAGCAGCAGTTTTAAGGTTTTAAGGTTTCAAGTTTTAAGGTTTTAAGGTTTTAAGGTTTGCTGCTATTCACACTGGAGTTTTAAGTTTTAAGTTTGAGCTAATGTTTTGAAAGGAGTAATTTTTGTTAAAACGCACAGGATGTGTTAAAAACTCGGTACCGGGAGTCACCTTTCTTGATTTGAAAATGTTAGTACCCACACTAATGTGCCACCTCCGACTTTCCTCAAAAAATCAAAACTGGCCGAGTGACCTTGGGTGAGTTCTGTCAGACCTTCCCCTCCAATCAAGACGTTAAAGGGCTATTTCGGTCGCAACATAGGATTAGCTAGAATAGGGATGAGTGCAATACTCTTCCCTATTACAGAATATGTACTCTTGGTCCTGTACATATGTCGCCAAAAGAATTCAATGAGCTGTTAGGTGAGCGTGATCAAAACCTTGTGAAGTAAAGATATATAATAATATGTTGCAATTATTTTGCATTTCATTTGCATTTACATAGGTTAGATTGATCATCATCTTAAAGCTAACGCTGAAGGTAAAGACAGTACAGATAGACAGACACCCAAAGCTTTTGGAACCAATGAACATTTCAAACCCTCTATGACGTTGGCTTTGTTCGACGCTCCGTTAATACGTACATGCTATGCAGCTGCTAGCGTTCCCGCCGAACAGTCAAACTAAAATTCATGCCAAAAACCCGTAGAGAAATTGTAGCTGAACTCACAAAACATGACTTGGCACGAAAAAGGTGCCGCAGACTTGCAAATTGTTCATAATAGTGATAAACATAGCGCAGTCAAACCAGCTAATCAGTTTGACCACTAGAAGTGAGCACGTGACGCGTACACCACGTCTGTGATTGGCTGTTTCTTAAAACTGGTTTTAAGAGATAAAATATATTTATCTCCAGTTTTAAGGTTTTAAGCAGCTTAAAACCTTAAAACTTAAAACTGTGGACGGCAGTGTGAATGCTCTGCCTTAAAACCTTAAAACCCTAAAACCTTAAAACTTAAAACCTAAAAACCTTAAAACTGCAGTGTGAACGCTCTACCTTAAAACCTTAAAACTTTAAAACCTTAAAACCTTAAAACTAAAAACCTTAAAACTGCAGTGTGAATACTACTCTTAAAACTTAAAACCTTAAAACCTTAAAACCGCAGTTTTAAGGCTCAGTGTGAACCGGGCTTAACTCTTTGACGCCCGAAGGTTCTCTGTCTAGGCAGCCAGACTTTGACACCTTCTAGTTTTTTGGCCATTGCTCGAGCTACTTGCGTCGTACAGAGCTCGCAAAACCACCATTCGATATACAATTTAATGGTGAACAAAACCTTCACGTTGATTAAGAGTCTAGGACCCACCGTGTTTTAGTTATAAGCGCTCAAAGTTGAAAGTTTGTGCAAAATTGGCGCCATCGCTCAGGCATAGTACATATGTACGTCACCGTGGAGTATTTACACAGCAACCGTGCGCCTATCATAGTTGACTGCTAAGAGTAAACTACAACATCTGCTGTATTTGATGCACAAAAAGTTGACTGCCAGAGTTGCGATCACATCTCATAATGAGACTATAAAGAAAATGCTTTTTTTGCGATGAAAAATAATCAAAATTCCACACTGCTTAATCAAGCATAGGTTTTGTTGTGTGGCAGCCGGACTACAATTGGGCGACTAAATGCAAAGATTTGCTATTTCGGAAAAAACAGTCAGAAGATCAGTTGACTAGAATAAGCTAGCCAAGCTTTATAGCCCCAGACTGGGCATCCACCACGTTGGGTATATACCTGAGGTTCGCAGTGCGCATCAAAGGGTTATAGCAATAACAAGATCTGGTAAATAACATACGTTTGCCTCGTAATGCATAAACGAGTCATATGCATATGGAACTCCGTAGCTTGTGGAGTAAGACCTTTCGAACTCGTTATCAAGAGATGCAACATCTTCTGGTGCTATATTGTCATAATTGATGGTGATGAAGTGATCTCGATCTTCTCTTTGGTGAGTGTGTGATACTCCCAGGCTATGCATGACTTCATGGATTACTGTAGACACCCACTGAAAAGTTAAATATCAGTGAAAATGTAAATCGTTTTAAAATACTATTTTTTATACTAACTTTAATACTACTTTAATACTAATAATTTAATACTAATAAAATACTAATTTTAATGGACCTCTGTGTTGTGAAATGTAATTACGACATGCGTTTTTGGCAAAGTCTCTACGAAAATGCTAGGGCTCATGACATCTGCGTCCAAAGTCTGGATCAACAATTGGATCTTACTTTTTCAGTAGTGGTTAGTTTATTAGTAGTTAGTTTTACAGTTTTGTGTGAGTTAGTTTTACAGTTTTGTGTGTTTGTCAGTATGGTTGAATGAAAGCTTAAGAATACTAGTGCGGTTTTGTCCAGCCTCGTTGGTTAGTGCGATTTAGTCCGGGCTCGTTGGTTAGTGTGGTTTTGTCCGGGATCATTGGCAGTTCAGTTTTGTCCAGTTTTTTTGGTTAGTATAATGTTTTGGATTTATTGCCTAATGTAATGAAATAGGAAACTGTGGAAAGTGGAAATAACTAATCATATTTGAATGACTTTGAAATAGTGCTAGCTGAAATTGTTATGTCTGGGAAGGAACTGTGCTCCTTTTAGGAGCTATGTATCATATAAATTTTGATGCTTTTTAATAAGTTGAAAAAATGGGAAAATGCTAATGTTTCTCAAAAAATTGTAAAAATTGAAGGAGTCAATAAATAGGAAAAAATAGGAAAAAAGGAGCCGCGTGAAATAACACCCTGGACTTTCATGATGTATCGACTCTTGATATTATATAATATGAACATCTTCGGGGAGGAACACTGCTCCTTTTAGGGGCAACTTGTTTTGATTCTGGACAATAACGCTGAATTTGTGCTGCATTTATTGTCAGTCTGCTTGTGGAACCTCATCTTCAGCGTGTGCGTCACCGTTCCTTTGTGAAAAATTCCTGTGTAATTTTGGGTTGACTTTCCTACTTTAAATTACATTCGTTTTAAACACTGAACCTGAGGACTGATGGAGGCAATGATAAGTGCGCAGAGAGCAAAACAAAGAATTTGACCGGGAGCCTAAGCCTCTCGATTCAGAGGATAACGCCAAGCTTCGAGCTAGGTTTTGCGAGTAAGACGACTGAAAATCACTCAGTCCACAAGTCCGTTCCACCACAGGGGTCAAGGCGGATGCACAGGCACGAAGGGTAGGTGTGGTAACTAGTAACAAACTTGAAATAACAATCTTAAAAAAAAGATACGTACTCGTGTGGTCATGTAGTTTTGAACTGTGTATTGTATGTTAGTAATGAATACATACAGTTGATAGTCTGAATTTCTATCTTTCGCTGGATACCATATTTGGTGACCGTGACGAAAACGACCATGGACAATTTTCCACCACCTTCACCATATCATGAGACGCCGGGTGACCCACTAATACCGTGGCGTCAATGGAAACCGCGTTTTGACACTTATGCGATTGCCAGTGGCATGGAGCACTTACCGGATAGACGCAAAATCGCAATTTTAATGCACTGTCTCGGCACTGAAGGGCAACGGATCTTCCCTACGGTCACTCTGCAACTTCGTCCCAACCAGCCCGGAGACAACAATGGCTTCCAAGAGTTACCTCAATCTTATGCCCAAGTTGAACAAGCATTAGAGACTCATTTTGCACCGCAAATAAATCCAGTAACGGCACGGCACCATTTTCGGCAACGTCGTCAAAAACCGGGGGAAAGATTCAATAGTTTTCTTAGTGAACTCAGAGTGCTCATAATCCCTTGTGACTTTGGTGCCACGCAAGATGATATGTTGCGAGACCAGATTGTTGAAGCTGTCTACAATCCTAGAGTCAAAGAGCGTCTTTTGATGGAAAGACGACTTACGTTAGAAAATGCAATTTCCATTGCTACCCAAATTGAAAAAGCGTCAGCAAAAGCTAAAGAGTTGCTGTCTTCTACTGATACCAGCGTCCACGCCCTGTCCAACACCAGTGCTCCGTCACGTGAACGTTTCCTTCATTCCAATTTATCAAAGCGAAGCACTTCTATCAGACAAGTCACGTCTCCCCGTCCATCCAATAATTCATACAACACCTGTATGAGATGCAGCGGTGATCATCGTTCAAATCAAAGTCCGTGCCCTGCACTAGCGTCAACTTGCCACTTCTGTGGTAAAGTTAGCCACTATCAACGCGTTTGCCGGAGCAAAAAGAGAGTTGCACAACAAAGTTCATATGTTCGACCTTCACAAAGTCAAGCTAGCCGAACCGTCCGCGTTCTAGAACCTCGCCCTGAAACTGAAAATGAACACGATGTTCAAATTTTGAATCTTGCTACATCGCGACCATATCCGGGAATTTACTGCCAATTATCGATATTTTGCAGTAAAAATGCTACAATCTCTCTAAAGTTTATGGTAGACACCGGTTCACCAGTTTCAATTATTCCATTTCAATAATACGAACAGTTCTTTAGCTTTTACAAACTCCAACCAACTGCTACCCAATTGTTTGCCTACAGTAAACAACAACTAAAGGTTCATGGTGTGATCACCTTGCAAGCTGTATACAAGGGAACGTCTAAACCTGCTCAGTTCTTTGTAGTGGAAGGGAACACAGCTCTGTTAGGACTTGACCTGGTACAACAGTTAAACATCAATATAGATGGATCTTCGCTGAGTATCAATGCCATTTCTACTCAGTCATTGAAAGCATCTTACCCGATTTTATTCTCCGATCCTTTGGGTAAAATCAAAGGGTTTTGCCAATAAATTAAAGTGCTTCCTGGAGCAACTCCAGTCGTTCAGAAGCTACGCCGTGTACCTTTTGCGTTAAAGGAAAAGGTAGAAGAAGAATTAGTAAAGCTGGAAAAAGAAGGACTCATAGAAAAGATTGAGGTTTCGCAGTGATTACACCTAATGGTTGCGGTACAAAAGCCGAATGGTAAAATAAGAATTTGTTGCGATCTACGCCAACTTAACAAGGTTATTATTCCTGACAAGTTTCCATTGCCAAACATTGACAATGTATTTAAGGAATGTCGCGGATCTACATTGTTCAGCAAACTTGATTTAAAAAAGCATATTTCCAAATGGAATTGTCCCCAAACAGTAGATCGTTGACTGCGTTTATTACAGATCAATGTATTTTTCAATACAAACGTTTGCCCATGGGGATGAAAAATTCGGCGCAGCATTTCAACGCACGATGCATATCGTTTTAGCCGGTATTGCTGGAGTCGTCGTATACCAGGATGATATCATCATATCTGGAAAAGACCGCACAGAACATGACGCCGGACTGCATATCGTTTTAGCCGGTATATATTGCTGGAGTCATCGTATACCAGGATGATATCATCATATCTGGAATAGACCGCACAGAACATGACGCCAGACTGCATATCGTTTTAGCCGGTATTGCTGGAGTCATCGTATACCAGGATGATATCATCATATCTGGAAAAGACCGCAAGGAACATGACGCCAGACTGCATATCGTTTTAGCCGGTATTGCTGGAGTCATCGTATACCAGGATGATATCATCATATCTGGAATAGACCGCACAGAATATGACGCCAGACTGCATATCGTTTTAGCCGGTATTGCTGGAGTCATCGTATACCAGGATGATATCATCATATCTGGAATAGACCGCACAGAACATGACGCCAGACTGCATATCGTTTTAGCCGGTATTGCTGGAGTCATCGTATACCAGGATGATATCATCATATCTGGAATAGACCGCACAGAACATGACGCCAGACTGCATATCGTTTTAGCCGGTATTGCTGGAGTCATCGTATACCAGGATGATATCATCATATCTGGAAAAGACCGCAAAGAACATGACGCCAGACTGCATATCGTTTTAGCCGGTATTGCTGGAGTCATCGTATACCAGGATGATATCATCATATTTGGAAAAGACCGCAAAGAACATGACGCCAGACTGCATATCGTTTTAGCCGGTATTGCTGGAGTCATCGTATACCAGGATGATATCATCATATCTGGAATAGACCGCACAGAACATGACGCCAGACTGCATATCGTTTTAGCCGGTATTGCTGGAGTCATCGTATACCAGGATGATATCATCATATCTGGAAAAGACCGCAAAGAACATGACGCCAGACTGCATATCGTTTTAGCCGGTATTGCTGGAGTCGTCGTATACCAGGATGATATCATCATATCTGGAAAAGACCGCACAGAACATGACGCCAGACTGCATATCGTTTTAGCCGGTATTGCTGGAGTCATCGCATACCAGGATGATATCATCATATCTGGAAAAGACCGCACAGAACATGACGCCAGACTGCATATCGTTTTAGCCGGTATTGCTGGAGTCATCGCATACCAGGATGATATCATCATATCTGGAATAGACCGCACAGAACATGACGCCAGACTGCATATCGTTTTAGCCGGTATTGCTGGAGTCATCGTATACCAGGATGATATCATCATATCTGGAAAAGACCGCACAGAACATGACGCCAGACTGCATATCGTTCTTGAGCGATTGCAGAAGCATGATGTCCGACTCGAAATTGATAAGATTGTATTATCAGTACCGAAATTGGACTGTTTGGGACATATACTTTCGGCTAACGAAGTTCAGCCGGGCACCAAGAATATTGAAGCCATCCTGAAAGCACCTGCCCCTACTAACCTGACGACACTACGAACACTGTTGGGTATATTTTCTTATTACTTGAAGTTTCTACCTAACTTCTCTACTGTGTGTGAACCTCTGCGCGCACTTACCAGGAATCCAGCAGAGTTTAAGTGGGGACCAACCCAACCAGAAGCGTTTACTGACCTAAAGAGTATGATTAAATCTTCACCAGCACTGGCAATGTTTGACCCCGCAGGCGCAGATCAAACTTTTGTCACTACTGACGCATCAGCATACGGCTTGGGAGCTGTATTGTCTCAGATGCAAAGTGGCGAAGAAAAAGTTATCGCCTTTGCGTCATGCACGCTGAATGAAAGAGAAAGACGTTACTCTACCGCCGAAAGAAAGGCCCTGGCATGTGTTTGGGTTGCGAGAAATGGCATACGTATCTGTGGGGTCGTGACTTTGTACTTCGGACGGATCATCAAGCACTGACGGTCTTGCTCGACACAAACGGAACAGGTCACAAACCTATGAGAATTTCCAGGTGGTACGCTCGGCTTTTGAACTATCAGTATAAGGTAGAATACAAGCCAGGTAGTCAGAATCTCACTGCGGATATGTTATCCCGTTTACCTTTACCTGACACCCAGGAGCTCAAAGATGATTTTATTTTAGTAGCTGTTATTAATGGGACACCCACTGTTAGTTTCACTGATATTAAAACAGCAACTACCGAAAATTCGAAATTACAGGAATTACAGCGGTTTACTGTAGAAGGCTGGCCTGAAT
>JASANF010018701.1:0-27538 GCA_030248245.1 Trissonchulus sp. WLG1_4 | reverse complement strand
GGAGCCGATTTATGACGCCTGTGCCAAATATGGAACAAGTCCCATAACTGCACCAAAAATGGTAGTTTTTAGTCGCTGAGTAGCGCAACGTGTTTGGCGCTGTTAGTGGACCCTTGTGCTCAAACAGCAGCTCTCTAACCCTACGGGGGGCCGATTTATGACCCTTGTGCCAAATATGGAACAAGTCCCATAACTGCACTAATCCTGGGAATTTTGCGTTCACTCGCGACTCAAAATACTCAGCGCGTCATGCCAAGTAATTTGAGCCATCAGTGAATCAAATCGGACCAGGGGAAGCCAGGTTATGGCCGCTCGAAATCCAGTGAACAGGCTCGGGGGAAGTGTGGTGCCAAAATGAGCATATCCCAAAATGGCACTAATAGTGATAGTTTTTTACTGCGTTGTAACGCAAAGTGTTTGGGACCGTCAGGCAATGCTTGTGCTCAAATATGAAGCAATTTGGACCACGGGGAGCCGATTTATGACCCCTGTGCCAAATATGGAACAAGTTTATGACCCATAACTGCACCAAAAATGGTAGTTTTTAGTCGCTGAGGGTTGTGTGGGTTTTGGTGTTTGGGGGGGGTTTGGGCTCGTGGGTGGGGTGGTGTAGCGCAACGTGTTTGGGCGCCTGTTAGTGGACCCTTGTGCTCAAACAGCAGCTCTGGGGGGGCTAGCCCTACGGGGGGGCGATTTATGACCCCTGTGCCAAATATGGAACAAGTTTATGACCCATAACTGCACTAATCCTGGGAATTTTGCGTTCACTCGCAACTCAAAATGCTCAGCGCGTCATGCCTAGTAATTTGAGCCATCAGTAAACCAAATCGGACCAGGGGAAGCCAGGTTATGGCCGCTCGAAATCCAGTGAACAGGCTCGGGGGAAGTGTGGTGCCAAAATGAGCATATCCCAAAATGGCACTAATCGTGGTAGTTTTTTACTGCGTTGTAGCGCAAAGTGTTTGGGACCGTCAGGCAATGCTTGTGCTCAAATATGAAGCAATTTGGACCACGGGGAGCCGATTTATGACCCCTGTGCCAAATATGAAACAAGTCCCATAACTGCACCAAAAATGGTAGTTTTTAGTCGCTGAGTAGCGCAACGTGTTTGGCGCTGCTAGTGGACCCTTGTGCTCAAACGGCAGCTCTCTAGTCCTACGGGGGGCCGATTTATGACCCTTGTGCCAAATATGGAACAAGTCCCATAACTGCACTAATCCTGAGAATTTTGCGTTCACTCGCAACTCAAAATGCTCAGCGCGTCATGCCAAGTAATTTGAGCCATCAGTAAACCAAATCGGACCAGGGGGGAGCCAGGTTATGGCCGCTCGAAATCCAGTAAACAGGCTCGGGGGAAGTGTAGTTCCAAAATGAGCATATCCCAAAATGGCACTAATAGTGGTAGTTTTTTACTGCGTTGTACGCAAAGTGTTTGGGACCGTCAGGCAATGCTTGTGCTCAAATATGAAGCAATTTGGACCACGGGGAGCCGATTTATGACGCCTGTGCCAAATATGGAACAATATGGGTTTTGGGGGGGGTTTTGGGGGGGGGGGTGGGGGGGGGGGGAGTCCCATAACTGCACCAAAAAAGTACGGTGCGGCGTGTTTGGCGCTGTTCGTCTGTGCTGGGCTCTGCTGGGGGGCGATTTATGCTTGTGAAATGGAAAAGTAGTGGGAGTTTTGCATCCATTTGTGGCTCAAAATGCTTGTCACGTCGAGCCAAGTAATTTACGCCATGAATAAACTAAATCGGACCAGGGGGAGCCAGGTTATGGCCGCTCGAAATTCAGTGAACAGGCTCGGGGGAAGTGTGGTGCCAAAATGAGCATATCCCAAAAAGGCACTAATCGTGGTAGTTTTTGCTGCGTTGTAGCGCAAAGTGTTTGGGACCGTCAGGCAATGCTTGTGCTCAAATATGAAGCAATTTGGACCACGGGGAGCCGATTTATGACCCCTGTGCCAAATATGGAACAAGTCCCATAACTGCACCAAAAATGGTAGTTTTTAGTCGCTGAGTAGCGCAACGTGTTTGGCGCTGTTAGTGGACCCTTGTGCTCAAACGGCAGCTCTCTAGCCCTACGGGGGGCCGATTTATGACCCTTGTGCCAAATATGGAACAAGTACCATAACTGCACTAATCCTGGGAATTTTGCGTTCACTCGCAACTCAAAATGCTCAGCGCGTCATGCCAAGTAATTTGAGCCATCAGTGAACCAAATCGGACCAGGGGGAGCCAGGTTATGGCCGCTCGAAATCCAGTGAACAGGCTCGGGGGAAGTGTGGTGCCAAAATGAGCATATCCCAAAAAGGCACTAATAGTGGTAGTTTTTTACTGCGTTGTAACGCATAGTGTTTGGGACCGTCAGGCAATGCTTGTGCTCAAATATGAAGCAATTTGGACCACGGGGAGCCGATTTATGACGCCTGTGCCAAATATGGAACAAGTCCCATAACTGCACCAAAAATGGGAGTTTTGCGTCGGGGTCCCATAACTGCACTAAAAATGGGAGTTTTGCGTCCATTTGTGGCTCAAAATGCTTGTCACGTCGAGCCAAGTAATTTGCGCCATGAATAAACTAAATCGGACCAGGGGGAGCCAGGTTATGGCCGCTCGAAATTCAGTGAACAGGCTCGGGGGAAGTGTGGTGCCAAAATGAGCATATCCCAAAATGGCACTAATAGTGGTAGTTTTTTACTGCGTTGTAACGCAAAGTGTTTGGGACCGTCAGGCAATGCTTGTGCTCAAATATGAAGCAATTTGGACCACGGGGAGCCGATTTATGACCCCTGTGCCAAATATGGAACAAGTCCGTCCCATAACTGCACCAAAAATGGTAGTTTTTAGTCGCTGAGTAGCGCAACGTGTTTGGCGCTGTTAGTGGACCCTTGTGCTCAAACAGCAGCTCTCTAGCCCTACGGGGGGCCGATTTATGACCCTTGTGCCAAATATGGAACAAGTCCCATAACTGCACTAATCCTGGGAATTTTGCGTTCACTCGCAACTCAAAATGCTCAGCGCGTCATGCCAAGTAATTTGAGCCATCAGTGAACCAAATCGGACCAGGGGGAGCCAGGTTATGGCCGCTCGAAATCCAGTAAACAGGCTCGGGGGAAGTGTGGTGCCAAAATGAGCATATCCCAAAATGGCACTAATAGTGGTAGTTTTTTACTGCGTTGTAGCGCAAAGTGTTTGGGACCGTCAGGCAATGCTTGTGCTCAAATATGAAGCAATTTGGACCACGGGGAGCCGATTTATGACGCCTGTGCCAAATATGGAACAAGTCCCATAACTGCACCAAAAATGGTAGTTTTTAGTCGCTGAGTAGCGTAACGTGTTTGGCGCTGTTAGTGGACCCTTGTGCTCAAACGGCAGCTCTCTAGCCCTACGGGGGGCCGATTTATGACCCTTGTGCCAAATATGGAACAAGTCCCATAACTGCACTAATCCTGGGAATTTTGCGTTCACTCACGACTCAAAATACTCAGCGCGTCATGCCAAGTAATTTGAGCCATCAGTAAACCAAATCGGACCAGGGGAAGCCAGGTTATGGCCGCTCGAAATCCAGTGAACAGGCTCGGGGGAAGTGTGGTGCCAAAATGAGCATATCCCAAAAAGGCACTAATAGTGGTAGTTTTTTACTGCGTTGTAACGCATAGTGTTTGGGACCGTCAGGCAATGCTTGTGCTCAAATATGAAGCAATTTGGACCACGGGGAGCCGATTTATGACGCCTGTGCCAAATATGGAACAAGTCCCATAACTGCACCAAAAATGGGAGTTTTGCGTCCATTTGTGGCTCAAAATGCTTGTCACGTCGAGCCAAGTAATTTGCGCCATGAATAAACTAAATCGGACCAGGGGGAGCCAGGTTATGGCCGCTCGAAATTCAGTGAACAGGCTCGGGGGAAGTGTGGTGCCAAAATGAGCATATCCCAAAAGGCACAAGGGTAGTTTTTTGCTGCGTGTAGCGCAAAGGTGGGACCGTCAGGCAAGCGCTCAAATATGAAGCAATTTGGACCACGGGGAGCCGATATGACCCCGGCCAATAGAACAAGTCCCAACTGCACCAAAAAGGAGTTAGTCGCGAGTAGCGCAACGGTGCGCGGTGGACCCTGTGCTCAAACGCAGCTCTCTAGCCCTAGGGGGGCCGATTTAGACCCTTGTGCCAAATATGAACAGTCCCATAACTCACAAAAATGGGAGTTTGCGTCCATGGGCTCAAAAGCTGCACGTCGAGCCAAGTAATTTGCGCCATGAATAAACTAAATCGGACCAGGGGGAGCCAGGTTATGGCCGCTCGAAATTCAGTGAACAGGCTCGGGGGAAGTGTGGTGCCAAAATGAGCATATCCCAAAAAGGCACTAATCGTGGTAGTTTTTTTGCTGCGTTGTAGCGCAAAGTGTTTGGGACCGTCAGGCAATGCTTGTGCTCAAATATGAAGCAGTTTGGACCACGGGGAGCCGATTTATGACCCCTGTGCCAAATATGGAACAAGTCCCACAACTGCACCAAAAATGGTAGTTTTTAGTAGCTGAGTAGCGCAACGTGTTTATCGCTGTTAGTGGACCCTTGTGCTCAAACGGCAGCTCTCTAGCCCTAGGGGGAGCCGTTTTATAGCCTCTGTGCCAAATATGGAACAGGTCCCATAACTGCACTAAAAATGGGAGTTTTGCGTCCATTTGCGGCTCAAAATGCTTGTCACGTCGAGCCAAGTAATTTGCTCCATGAATAAACTAAATCGGACCAGGGGGAGCCAGGTTATGGCCGCTCGAAATCCAGTGAACAGGCTCGGGGGAAGTGTGGTGCCAAAATGAGCATATCCCAAAATGGCACTAATCGTGGTAGTTTTTTACTGCGTTTAGCGCAAAGTGTTTGGGACCGTCAGGCAATGCTTGTGCTCAAATATGAAGCAATTCGGACCACGGGGAGCCGATTTATGACCCCTGTGCCAAATATGGAACAAGTCCCATAACTGCACCAAAAATGGTAGTTTTTAGTCGCTAAGTAGCGCAACGTGTTTGGCGCTGTTAGTGGACCCTTGTGCTCAAACGGCAGCTATCTAGCCCTACGGGGGGCCGATTTATGACCCTTGTGCCAAATATGGAACAAGTCCCATAACTGCACTAATCCTGGGAATTTTGCGTTCACTCGCAACTCAAAATGCTCAGCGCGTCATGCCAAGTAATTTGAGCCATCAGTGAACCAAATCGGACCAGGGGGAGCCAGGTTATGGCCGCTCGAAATCCAGTAAACAGGCTCGGGGGAAGTGTGGTGCCAAAATGAGCATATCCCAAAATGGCACTAATAGTGGTAGTTTTTTACTGCGTTGTAGCGCAAAGTGTTTGGGACCGTCAGGCAATGCTTGTGCTCAAATATGAAGCAATTTGGACCACGGGGAGCCGATTTATGACGCCTGTGCCAAATATGGAACAAGTCCCATAACTGCACCAAAAATGGTAGTTTTTAGTCGCTGAGTAGCGTAACGTGTTTGGCGCTGTTAGTGGACCCTTGTGCTCAAACGGCAGCTCTCTAGCCCTACGGGGGGCCGATTTATGACCCTTGTGCCAAATATGGAACAAGTCCCATAACTGCACTAATCCTGGGAATTTTGCGTTCACTCACGACTCAAAATACTCAGCGCGTCATGCCAAGTAATTTGAGCCATCAGTAAACCAAATCGGACCAGGGGAAGCCAGGTTATGGCCGCTCGAAATCCAGTGAACAGGCTCGGGGGAAGTGTGGTGCCAAAATGAGCATATCCCAAAAAGGCACTAATAGTGGTAGTTTTTTACTGCGTTGTAACGCATAGTGTTTGGGACCGTCAGGCAATGCTTGTGCTCAAATATGAAGCAATTTGGACCACGGGGAGCCGATTTATGACGCCTGTGCCAAATATGGAACAAGTCCCATAACTGCACCAAAAATGGGAGTTTTGCGTCCATTTGTGGCTCAAAATGCTTGTCACGTCGAGCCAAGTAATTTGCGCCATGAATAAACTAAATCGGACCAGGGGGAGCCAGGTTATGGCCGCTCGAAATTCAGTGAACAGGCTCGGGGGAAGTGTGGTGCCAAAATGAGCATATCCCAAAATGGCACTAATAGTGGTAGTTTTTTACTGCGTTGTAACGCAAAGTGTTTGGGACCGTCAGGCAATGCTTGTGCTCAAATATGAAGCAATTTGGACCACGGGGAGCCGATTTATGACCCCTGTGCCAAATATGGAACAAGTCCGTCCCATAACTGCACCAAAAATGGTAGTTTTTAGTCGCTGAGTAGCGCAACGTGTTTGGCGCTGTTAGTGGACCCTTGTGCTCAAACAGCAGCTCTCTAGCCCTACGGGGGGCCGATTTATGACCCTTGTGCCAAATATGGAACAAGTCCCATAACTGCACTAATCCTGGGAATTTTGCGTTCACTCGCAACTCAAAATGCTCAGCGCGTCATGCCAAGTAATTTGAGCCATCAGTGAACCAAATCGGACCAGGGGGAGCCAGGTTATGGCCGCTCGAAATCCAGTAAACAGGCTCGGGGGAAGTGTGGTGCCAAAATGAGCATATCCCAAAATGGCACTAATAGTGGTAGTTTTTTACTGCGTTGTAGCGCAAAGTGTTTGGGACCGTCAGGCAATGCTTGTGCTCAAATATGAAGCAATTTGGACCACGGGGAGCCGATTTATGACGCCTGTGCCAAATATGGAACAAGTCCCATAACTGCACCAAAAATGGTAGTTTTTAGTCGCTGAGTAGCGCAACGTGTTTGGCGCTGTTAGTGGACCCTTGTGCTCAAACAGCAGCTCTCTAGCCCTACGGGGGGCCGATTTATGACCCTTGTGCCAAATATGGAACAAGTCCCATAACTGCACTAATCCTGGGAATTTTGCGTTCACTCGCAACTCAAAATGCTCAGCGCGTCATGCCAAGTAATTTGAGCCATCAGTGAACCAAATCGGACCAGGGGGAGCCAGGTTATGGCCGCTCGAAATCCAGTGAACAGACTCGGGGGAAGTGTGGTGCCAAAATGAGCATATCCCAAAAAGGCACTAATCGTGGTAGTTTTTTGCTGCGTTGTAGCGCAAAGTGTTTGGGACCGTCAGGCAATGCTTTTGCTCAAATATGAAGCAATTTGGACCACGGGGAGCCGATTTATGACCCCTGTGCCAAATATGGAACAAGTCCCATAACTGCACCAAAAATGGTAGTTTTTAGTCGCTGAGTAGCGCAACGTGTTTGGCGCTGTTAGTGGACCCTTGTGCTCAAACGGCAACTCTCTAGCCCTACGGGGGGCCGATTTATGACCCTTGTGCCAAATATGGAACAGGTCCCATAACTGCACTAAAAATGGGAGTTTTGCGTCCATTTGTGGCTCAAAATGCTTGTCACGTCGAGCCAAGTAATTTGCGCCATGAATAAACTAAATCGGACCAGGGGGAGCCAGGTTATGGCCGCTCGAAATTCAGTGAACAGGCTCGGGGGAAGTGTGGTGCCAAAATGAGCATATCCCAAAATGGCACTAATCGTGGTAGTTTTTTACTGCGTTGTAGCGCAAAGTGTTTGGGACCGTCAGGCAATGCTTGTGCTCAAATATGAAGCAATTTGGACCACGGGGAGCCGATTTATGACCCCTGTGCCAAATATGGAACAAGTCCCATAACTGCACCAAAAATGGTAGTTTTTAGTCGCTGAGTAGCGCAACGTGTTTGGCGCTGTTAGTGGACCCTTGTGCTCAAACGGCAGCTCTCTAGCCCTACGGGGGGCCGATTTATGACCCTTGTGCCAAATATGGAACAAGTCCCATAACTGCACTAATCCTGGGAATTTTGCGTTCACTCGCAACTCAAAATGCTCAGCGCGTCATGCCAAGTAATTTGAGCCATCAGTGAACCAAATCGGACCAGGGGGAGCCAGGTTATGGCCGCTCGAAATCCAGTAAACAGGCTCGGGGGAAGTGTGGTGCCAAAATGAGCATATCCCAAAATGGCACTAATAGTGGTAGTTTTTTACTGCGTTGTAGCGCAAAGTGTTTGGGACCGTCAGGCAATGCTTGTGCTCAAATATGAAGCAATTTGGACCACGGGGAGCCGATTTATGACCCCTGTGCCAAATATGGAACAAGTCCCATAACTGCACCAAAAATGGTAGTTTTTAGTCGCTGAGTAGCGCAACGTGTTTGGCGCTGTTAGTGGACCCTTGTGCTCAAACAGCAGCTCTCTAGCCCTACGGGGGGCCGATTTATGACCCTTGTGCCAAATATGGAACAAGTCCCATAACTGCACTAATCCTGGGAATTTTGCGTTCACTCCGCTCAAAATACTCAGCGCGTCATGCCAAGTAATTTGAGCCATAGTAAACCAAATCGGACCAGGGGGAGCCAGGTTATGGCCGCTCGAAATCCAGTAACAGGCTCGGGGGAAGTGTGGTGCCAAAATGAGCATATCCCAAAAAGGCACTAATAGTGGTAGTTTTTTACTGCGTTGTAACGCATAGTGTTTGGGACCGTCAGGCAATGCTTGTGCTCAAATATGAAGCAATTTGGACCACGGGGAGCCGATTTATGACGCCTGTGCCAAATATGGAACAAGTCCCATAACTGCACCAAAAATGGGAGTGTTTAGTGCTGAGTAGGCAACGTGTTTGGCGCTGTTGTGGACCCTGTGCTCAACGGCAGCTCTCTAGCCCGGCGATTTTGCTTTGAAATATGAACAGATCGCACTAAAAATGGGAGTTTTGCGTCCATTTGTGGCTCAAAATGCTTGTCACGTCGAGCCAAGTAATTTGCGCCATGAATAAACTAAATCGGACCAGGGGGAGCCAGGTTATGGCCGCTCGAAATTCAGTGAACAGGCTCGGGGGAAGTGTGGTGCCAAAATGAGCATATCCCAAAAAGGCACTAATCGTGGTAGTTTTTTGCTGCGTTGTAGCGCAAAGTGTTTGGGACCGTCAGGCAATGCTTGTGCTCAAATATGAAGCAATTTGGACCACGGGGAGCCGATTTATGACCCCTGTGCCAAATATGGAACAAGTCCCATAACTGCACCAAAAATGGTAGTTTTTAGTCGCTGAGTAGCGCAACGTGTTTGGCGCTGTTAGGGGACCCTTGTGCTCAACCGGCAGCTCTCTAGCCCTAGGGGGAGCCGTTTTATAGCCTCTGTGCCAAATATGAAACAGGTCCCATAACTGCACTAAAAATGGGAGTTTCGCGTCCATTTGCGGCTCAAAATGCTTGTCACGTCGAGCCAAGTAATTTGCGCCATGAATGAACTAAATCGGACCAGGGGGAGCCAGGTTATGGCCGCTCGAAATCCAGTGAACAGACTCGGGGGAAGTGTGGTGCCAAAATGAGCATATCCCAAAAAGGCACTAATCGTGGTAGTTTTTTGCTGCGTTGTAGCGCAAAGTGTTTGGGACCGTCAGGCAATGCTTGTGCTCAAATATGAAGCAATTTGGACCACGGGGAGCCGATTTATGACCCCTGTGCCAAATATGGAACAAGTCCCATAACTGCACCAAAAATGGTAGTTTTTAGTCGCTGAGTAGCGCAACGTGTTTGGCGCTGTTAGTGGACCCATGTGCTCAAACGGCAGCTCTCTAGCCCTACGGGGGGCCGATTTATGACCCTTGTGCTAAATATGGAACAAGTCCCATAACTGCACTAATCCTGGGAATTTTGCGTTCACTTGCGACTCAAAATGCTCAGCGCGTCATGCCAAGTAATTTGAGCCATCAGTGAACCAAATCAGACCGGGGGGAGCCAGGTTATGGCCGCTCGAAATCCAGTGAACAGGCTCGGGGGAAGTGTGGTGCCAAAATGAGCATATCCCAAAATGGCACTAATCGTGGTAGTTTTTTACTGCGTTGTAGCGCAAAGTGTTTGGGACCGTCAGGCAATGCTTGTGCTCAAATATGAAGCAATTTGGACTACGGGGAGCCGATTTATGACCCCTGTGCCAAATATGGAACAAGTCCCATAACTGCACCAAAAATGGTAGTTTTTAGTCGCTGAGTAACGCAACGTGTTTGGCGCTGTTAGGGGACCCTTGTGCTCAAACGGCAGCTCTCTAGCCCTACGGGGGGCCGATTTATGACCCTTGTGCTAAATATGGAACAAGTCCCATAACTGCACTAATCCTGGGAATTTTGCGTTCACTCGCGACTCAAAATGCTCAGCGCGTCATGCCAAGTAATTTGAGCCATCAGTGAACCAAATCAGACCGGGGGGAGCCAGGTTATGGCCGCTCGAAATCCAGTGAACAGGCTCGGGGGAAGTGTGGTGCCAAAATGAGCATATCCCAAAATGGCACTAATAGTGGTAGTTTTTTACTGCGTTGTAACGCAAAGTGTTTGGGACCGTCAGGCAATGCTTGTGCTCAAATATGAAGCAATTTGGACCACGGGGAGCCGATTTATGACCCCTGTGCCAAATATGGAACAAGTCCCATAACTGCACCAAAAATGGTAGTTTTTAGTCGCTGAGTAGCGCAACGTGTTTGGCGCTGTTAGTGGACCCTTGTGCTCAAACGGCAGCTCTCTAGTCCTACGGGGGGCCGATTTATGACCCTTGTGCCAAATATGGAACAAGTCCCATAACTGCACTAATCCTGGGAATTTTGCGTTCACTTGCGACTCAAAATACTCAGCGCGTCATGCCAAGTAATTTGAGCCATCAGTGAACCAAATCGGACCAGGGGGAGCCAGGTTATGGCCGCTCGAAATCCAGTGAACAGGCTCGGGGGAAGTGTGGTGCCAAAATGAGCATATCCCAAAATGGCACTAATCGTGGTAGTTTTTTACTGCGTTGTAGCGCAAAGTGTTTGGGACCGTCAGACAATGCTTGTGCTCAAATATGAAGCAATTTGGATCACGGGGAGCCGATTTATGACCCCTGTGCCAAATATGGAACAAGTCCCATAACTGCACCAAAAATGGTAGTTTTTAGTCGCTGAGTAACGCAACGTGTTTGGCGCTGTTAGGGGACCCTTGTGCTCAAACGGCAGCTCTCTAGCCCTACGGGGGGGCCGATTTATGACCCTTGTGCTAAATATGGAACAAGTCCCATAACTGCACTAATCCTGGGAATTTTGCGTTCACTCGCGACTCAAAATGCTTAGCGCGTCATGCCAAGTAATTTGAGCCATCAGTGAACCAAATCAGACCGGGGGGAGCCAGGTTATGGCCGCTCGAAATCCAGTGAACAGGCTCGGGGGAAGTGTGGTGCCAAAATGAGCATATCCCAAAATGGCACTAATCGTGGTAGTTTTTTACTGCGTTGTAGCGCAAAGTGTTTGGGACCGTCAGACAATGCTTGTGCTCAAATATGAAGCAATTTGGATCACGGGGAGCCGATTTATGACCCCTGTGCCAAATATGGAACAAGTCCCATAACTGCACCAAAAATGGTAGTTTTTAGTCGCTGAGTAGCGCAACGTGTTTGGCGCTGTTAGGGGACCCTTGTGCTCAAACGGCAGCTCTCTAGCCCTACGGGGGGCCGATTTATGACCCTTGTGCCAAATATGGAACAAGTCCCATAACTGCACTAATCCTGGAAATTTTGCGTTCACTCGCGACTCAAAATGCTCAGCGCGTCATGCCAAGTAATTTGAGCCACCAGTGAACCAAATCAGACCAGGGGGAGCCAGGTTATGGCCGCTCGAAATCCAGTGAACCGGTGGCACCCGTTTTGGAGCAAGTCGGTGTCACTCGATTTTCAGGGTAAGACAAAAAAATCTTAGTCTAACAAATTCGGACTAACAACTACATAGTACTTTCTGCCTTCATCTTCAATCGTTAGTCAGATTTTAGTTTATTGAGCGGTGATCCTGATTTTAATCTTGAGTGTGGAAGGAAGTTCGAACAATGTCCACCACACTTACATTATAGGTTTTGCGACTATAGTTAAATTAATTTTGGATAAATTTCGTTGCGAAATGCTAGCAGTACTGATATTTCCTGCTGTGGCCGGTGCACAGTCTGAGTGTGTGTCCGAGTGTGTACGTTTGCAGTGTGCAGATTGCATAGCAGGCAGAGTTCACAGAACTTTTGTTGAAATTCACCAATATGTGGTGCAAAACCCAATGCGCTAATGCTTCACCAAAAGTTAATATGGATGGATGCAATATTTTCATAATCGCTTCTTGAGCTTTGTAAGCTCAGATCAAACCTGATATTATAGCTTATTCTCTAGTACAAAAGATTAAACTGATTTGTGGACGAAGGATTGGAGCTGCAGTTTCATGTATCCGGTGCACATGTGGCCCTGTACAGCAGTACCGCCTGTTCCTACTAACACTATAAATATACCTACATTTAGGCTGACAGATATACAACACTTTTCACCACGTTACGTCGCCCACATCGTAGAAACTACACTTCAATGTGTTGGTAATTAATTTATGCTGCGCAACAGGCTTTGCCGTAGTATACGGAAGTGGTTCCATTTAATTAACAGCAGGCTGCAATATTTAATGATTACATTTTGCACCAAACTTTCACTTGTTTATTAATTTTCTGCTGTCAAAAGTCAGTGCTCACGCTATGTTTATCCCTGGGTTTGTTGCACAAATATATGCAAACACTATTCATATGCGTATTGCCGGCTATTGCTTGCGCAAAGCGATAAGTTCATTACCATTTTCTTTCATAATGTTGCTTCAAAGCAACAATATAGCACTATCTCCTACTGAAACCTGTCGTCCTGATGTTTCACAAAATCATGTCCTTCATGAGGATACCTTAGGTATCCGAGTGAAGCGAGCTGGTGGCCGAGTGGTCTGGCGTCGCAGTACTGCCACAAAGTTGTCTCTGAGAAGCATGCCCAGTCTGTGCTCACGCTATGTTTATCCCTGGGTTTGTTGCACAAATATATGCAAACACTATTCATATGCGTATTGCCGGCTATTGTTTTTTTTTTTTTTTTTTGTGTGTTTTTGTCTTTGTTTGTTGTGGGGCTGGTGGCCGAGTGGTCTGGCGTGACAGTACTGCCACAAAGTTGTTTCTGGGAAGCATGCCCAGTCTGTGGCAGCGGATCAAATCCCAGCCAAAGCTTGGACTTTTTGAACAATTCATGAAGGAAAGGGTTAAAGCCAATTCACACGAGGGAGCATGAGTGGGCGCATCAGCGGGCGCACTCGCACACTTTCTTACTGCATTGTGTGAAATAATGCAGCAGGCTGTGTGAAAATAGAATGCGCCCGCTCATGTTCGTATCAAAGTTCAGTGCAGAAAATAATTTCAACAAAACTACATACATGTTATTTGTATCAAACGAAAGCTTATTCACTGCTAAACAACTTTTCTTCAAGAACAAAAACCTAAAAACGTGACTGAAAACTTTTACTGCCCAAAGTCAGTTATTCGGACCGACTTTGCGCGATAAAATTTTTCAGTCATGTTTTCGTTGGTTAACTCAAGAAGAAAAATTGTTTAAAATCAAACTAGCTTTCATTTGACGTACATAATGTCAAATTTTGTTCAACTTGAAATTTCAACAAATTTGTCAACGGGAAAACATCTTTAAATCGATATACCAAAAAATTCTATACGGCTTTTGATACTTTTTAAAACAGTTCTGACTAGCTAATTGCTAGTTGCAACGTTTCAAAAAGGCGTTTGTGTAGGCAAACTTTTCTAAAAAAATTTCCAAAATACGTTGACCAACATTCACAAAAATCCACTATTTTTCAAACTAATTTTTCGTTAACTACTTTTTGGCTTCTGAAACTTTTCTCAACGGGCATTAGTACAGAAAACTTAGCTCTATTTTTTGGAAAATACGTACGTGTAGGCAAACGTTAGGTTTCTGAAATTCAGCTATGGTGCTCAGTTTTTTAAAATTACTGTCAGCTACAAACACCGATCCAATTGAAACTTTGCACACGGTTTGAACAGACGTATATGGATGCACCGAATTTTTTGAATCGTAATTTTTATGATTTGCCTCAATATGACAGGCTTTCTAAGACGTCACTTTAGATGAAAAATAAAATAACTAAAAATTTGTCGCTACTAATTAAAATTCGACAAAAATGATATCTCCGCAAAATATTTGTCTTTAATTTAAGCTATTGAGTGTTAAATTTGGTAAAGACACCGCTGAGCTACGTCGTTTCAATAATTAGACAAATTTTGTAAAATTTCAGTTTTGATGTTGTCATAAAATTTGCTGAAATGTTCCCAGAAGTTTCAAACTTTTCAAAAAGACGTGCTTGGTGTCTGTCTGTCTGTTGAGCAAAAAGCTTCGTAGCAAGAAAACAATTATAGCAATTTGATTTATTGGAAGTTACTCTGAGTAACTTCCAATGAATCGAATTGCTATATTTTTTGTTTCTTGCAGATACGAACTTTTTTGCTTAAGGTGGCGCTCCGAATAACTGACTTTGGGCAGTAAAAGTTTTGAGTCACGTTTTCAGGTCTTTGTTCTTGAAAAAGGTTGTTCAGCAGTGAATTAGCTTTCGTTTGATATACATAACATGTAGTTTTGTTGAAATTAATTTTTTTACCTGAATTTTGATATAGCAAAATCTTCAGATCGATTTTCCGAAAAATTGTATATGGCTTTTGTTACTTTTGATAACGGTTTTTCGCAGATAATAGGTGACTGCAAGTTTTTAAAAAGTCGTTTGTGTAGGCAAACATTTGTAAAAAAATTTTCAAATTACGTTGAGCGATATTGACAAAAATGCACTATTTTTCAAGCTAATTTTTCGTTAGATACTTTTTGGCTTCTCCAACTTTTCTCAATGGTTATTTGCATTGAAAAATACGCTCTATTTTTGGACACTGTCGTTTGTGTGGGCAAACCTCAGATTTTTCTGATCGGCAATAGCCTTTTTTGAATCGTGATAGCTCTCCTCCATGTCGTTTTTTCATTGTGAAATTTGACTTAACGTTAGAAAATAAGTAGATTCAGGTGCACCTTCTTCGAAAATGTTGATTTCTGTTTTTGGTAAAATTCTGCAGCGATTTCAAGTTGACCAATTTTAGAAAAACTAGTGTATTTTGAGCCAAAACAATTGGATTAAAATTATAAGAAAAGATACACCTCGGCAACATAATTACCTACAGTTTAAGCTATAGATCGTAAAATTTGAACAAAGTTTCGCTCAGTTATGCTGTTTGAAAAATTATGCGCATTAAGCAAAAATACAAATTTTCAATCGGTGATAAAAAATCAGAACAAGGCAGCAGGCACGTGAAACTTACTCAGAAACAGAGCTTTGTAACAGGCTTCAATATATTTAAACGAAATTCATTATAGCTAGAATCTACGTCGACTTATAAGATGTTATAAGACTTATAAGTTATGGAAATTATTCGGAGCGCCACCTTAAGTGCAATAAAGACACACGTAAGGCATGTATTTTTGCAAAGTTTGATGAGTTTCGGAGCATTTTAAAAAATTTTACGGCTGCTTCAAAATGGAAATTTTGATAATTTGACTAATTTTTGAAATGACGTAGCTCAATGGTGCCTCAATCAACTTTAACGATCAATACCATAATTTAAAGACAATTATCCTGCCAAAATGCCATTTTTGTCGATTTTTAGTTACTAGTGACAAATTTTTAGTTATTTTAATTTTTATCGAAAGTGACGTTATAAAAAGCCTATCATATTGAGGAAAATCATGATATTACAATTTAAAAAAACTCGGCGCTTCCGCGTACATCTGTTCTAATAGTGTGCAAAGTTTCATTCGGATCGGCTTTCGCAGCTGACAGTGATCTTGAAACAAGCTCTTCTGCTGAGTAAGAAGTGGTTACCTTGTGAGTCCTGAGTGTCAATATTCCAAAGGAAATATTAAACGCGGCCATTATTTGTGGATTAACTGATTTTTAAATCCCTCTTATTGTACACATGTACTGCTGATTTGCTCCAAAGCCTTACTGATTACTGATAATGTAACTACATATCAAAACCAGCAAACTCGTTTACTGACTGAGTACTGAGTGAAAAATGATTTTCATTTTATGGCGCCGGAGCGTCAATACTTCACAGGAAAAATGAAACGCCTGCCGTTATTTTTTCAAAAAAAGGTTTAATTTTACTGCCGCTATTCAGATTGACTGATAGGTTGCGACTTGTAAGTAAAACTGTTTGAATCAGTTTATTTTACAATTAAAATTTAATATAATAACTCCAAGCAAAGCTATGTACGAGCTCGATTTCGCAAAAACATAAAAAGTGTGCTCGTCCGGGTTTTGAACCGGGACCTATCCCACCCTGAGCGAGAATAAATCCACTAGACTAACGAGCTGCAAAGTTGAGAATTTGAAATTAGGTACATGATCTGATATCAGTTAGTGTACCGAATTATTAGCATGTAAAATGGACATAGGTAAAACGATAGTTCATTGCAATGTGCCATCAAAAACAGGAATAATCAATTACTAATACATTTTCAACTGCTGCAATACCAACACTTTTAAAATCAATCCTTGTAAGTCCGGTTGGCTCAGATGGTAGATTGTCGTGTATCTATTGAGCATCTGATGTCGAATCAGAAGGTTGGTGGTTCGAATCACGCCGGGCTCACTGTTTTGATTTCGCGGAGTCCTTCTTTCTATCGTTCGAAACTGCATTTGCACAGTGAGAGCGACCTACCTACCTATCCAGTGTAATTTAACGTAGGAAAGTCGACCTACCAGAAATTACATAGGATTTAGAAAATCTGAATATAGTATATACGCGGCCCCTGAGGGGGGCGCGTAAAAATGATCACTATAGCCCAATTTAAGAATCCTGAAGTTGGCCTACACATACGTATTTTCTAAAAAAAGAGCTAATTTTTTGTACGTAAGTCCGTTGAGAAAAGTTACAGAAGCCAAAAAGTTGCTAACGTAACGCTAAAAATTGGTTTGAAAAATAGTGTATTTTTGTCAATGTTGCTCAACGTATTTTGGAATTTTTTTAGAACGGTTTGCCTACACATACGACTTTCCCAGTCCCCCAGCGCACCCCAACCTCAGATAAGAACAATTGAAGGTGCTTGAAGGTGAACTTTTGGTTCAGTGCGTTTGTCGGTATATTTACATAGGCAAAAGTACGCAAAAAAGCCTAAAAGTAGCCCTTAGTTGGACACTTCTAACACAAACCACATCAAGCCAATCAAGCTGAAACTTGGCATAGTAGTAGCCCACATGTGTGATCCGGACTTTTTATATGTATATTTATTTCCAAAATCGAGGGCGAAATATGAAAAAATGGCCGTTTTTTGGGCCCGCCAAATTTGAGTAATTTCACATTGGTCGTCACTGTGCAGGCCATGGGCAAAGATTTAAAAAAATGGATCATAGAGGTTGTGATTTGACATTGGGCTATCGAATGATGAAAAATCCGCTTCGTCAGTATTAACAAATATTTCGAGTAAAGCACAAAAAACTTTTTTTTCGCCTATGATTTACACGTAAAACTGAGTTTTTGGGAGACCCTAAAAAATTGGCGAAAGCATTGGTTTCAGTTTGTTACATCCTTGGGGCTACACATTGTGTGCAAATTTTAAGCGAATCGGAGAAGCTAAAAAAAATTTTTTACTTATACAGGTAGCCCCCCCCCCCCTTAAGGTTGCGCTTCGAGAATCAGTTTTTTGGCAAATTATTTTTCTGAAGCAAAATTGACCTGTAGTTCTTGAAGAAATGTTCAAATGTTGACCTTTCAAATGTTTCGAAAGATGTTCAAACCCAAAATGAAAGAATTCAAAAAGATCGAGAATCTGAAATTTGAGAAATCTGAATCTGAAAAACCTACGAAAAAGACGCAAGTACAACTAAATTATTTTCCTTTTTAATAAATAGACAAACATAGTTGAAGCAAGCGTCTGTCACATCAAGCCGTTCAATCAGAAAAATGAAAACATGCAACAAGCCAAGCAACTATTCAATAAACAAGCACGTTTTGCGAGTAAAGTTAAATTAATTTTCGATACACAGATTTCATTGCGACATGCTTAGAAGGCCGAGGATATTCTTCGAATATAAAACGCGGCAGCAAAGTTTTTAAAGCAACTCCTTACATCATAAATGCACCCGCCCTGTGTATGGTCGGCACCCTCCCCCCCTCAGACATGGGTTTCACAAAAGTGGATTTACTAGACCATTGGTTTTACGTACGTTTTGCATGATTGCGCGTAATTTCATTACAAAATATCGAATGATTCGTTACGAATTTCGTAGATTTTCTTAAACCATTGGTTTGTTTATAGCTCAGTTTAATTTTCAAACCTGCAGCGCAGCAGGTCTCTGTTTTGCTAAAATCTCAACTGAGCTAAACCAATGGTTTAAGAAAATCTACGAAATTCGTAACGAATCATTCGATATTTCGTAATGAAATTGCGTGCAAATTATGCAAAACATACGTAAAACCACCTTTGTGAACTGCACCCGTAAAGTTTACATCCATAACATGTCAAACTGCCACGTCATGTTTTCGGGCTTTCAAGTTTCAAGTAAAGTCAAGAACTAATAAGTAATAACTATATTATAAAAGCCATTTATAAACGAAGAAACTGAGTCTTGAATTTTTCTGTCTACATGCTCAAAAATAAGCAATCTGAAGCTAGTACTACAAAAAAATTGCATCTAGACTAAAACTATAACAAGATTTGCTATTCACGATACCCTGGTTAACCCTTTCATGCCGGGACTTTCCCTGCAAAGGCAGCTGGACTCTGAAACCCTCTAGTTTTTTGGCCATTGCTCGAGCAACGTGCGTCGTAGAGAGATCGCAAAACCGCCATTCGACAGAGAAATGAATGGTAAACAAAACATAATTGGGTTGGGGGGGTTTGGGTTGGGGGCTTGGGAGGGAGTTGTGGATTTGCGACGCCATAGGCGTACTTGTCCCTAGTGGTTTCCGCACCGCGGGCTTTCCATAGTTGAATACCAGAAACAAACTACAATATCCGCTGTATCTGATGCACAAAAAGCTCGCTGCCAGAGTTGCGATTAATTACCATAATGTGGCCATAAAATAAATACTACTTTTGGGATGAAAAAAAGTCAAATTTTCACATTGCTTAACTAAGCATAGGTTTTGTTGTATCGCAGTAGAAGTAAAATTTGGCTGCTGAATACAAAGATCTACGATTGGTAAAAAAAAGGTTTGAGGATTAGCTGCTTGGAACAAACTGCACAAGTTTTATAAACCCGGATAGGGTATTCATACCGTTGGTGCCATATGGCCCGTTCAGGCATGAAAGGGATAAATGCGAGTAAACTCTAAACTACTAAGTACTTCAAACCCAGAGCTACAAACCGTTCTTCGTGCGCCATGCTATTGTCAGTTGCAAAATAAGCCACTGATGCTCTTGTCATAGCGAAATCCACGTGTAGTCTTGCCATCGCATGGTTCATCCATGGTTTCTAGACTTCAATTTGTTTCGGTTCTGACGTGCTAGTATACAATTTGGGGAACATTGTTGTAATAGGTTTAGTTATATTACTGTCAGAGTATTTGTTGTGTGATGATCTGTGCGCTATAATGATCTGTCTCTGTCACATCTGTGTGTTTTTGGATATGCTGCTGCATTGGTTATACCATTTTCCTCCTTGTGCCCCCCCAATACGTTGTTAACTACACTTTACTAGGATGTTCGATAAGCACACACTAAGAACAAACACGCCCACACATACAATGTATTTTTAAGACCTACCCACTTTTCAAGTGTATTTCCGCACAGCAAAAGAACATACGTGTTAAATCGAGCAGTTGAAATATAGTATATACGCGGCGGCTGAGGCCGCCGCGTAAAAACCAAGGTTTTTCGCCAAATGGTACAGATTCCAAATTGCATGATTAGAGTTGAGACATGAAATTTAGACACAATATAAAAAAGTCAAAAAAACTGCCTACATTTCATTTTTCAATAAAGGGACTTTGATTGAAGCGAGATATTTGTTGATATAGGTGCATTAAAAGTTAAAAACCGTTAGAACTAAAAATCTAAAACGAAATTTGAAAAACAAAAGACTCAGCATCCCAGCATTTAAAAACCTTTCAAACAAGCTATAGATTGTCAAAATTGATAGAATTTGAATTGAGTTATGTGTGCCCTGTGAATAGCGTGTTTGCGAGTCACGTGACAGACACAAAAAATTGAGAAAAATACTTTTGCAAAATTGCTCAATATATATATATATATATATATATATATATATATATATATATATATATATATATATATATATATATATATATATATATATATATATATATATATATATATATATATATATATATATAAACAAAATATATATATATATATATATATATATATATATATATATATATATATATAAGAAAAATGACCTGCGTGACGCTGGTAGCATAATTGGCCAATAGGCAAAATATTCATTTCGCTTTCAGCTAAGAACCAACGCTGAAGCTGAAAAATGACCTGTTAAAAGTCTGGAAACTAGAGCATTTTGACTGAGCAATAGGCCGACTGCTGCGCCCTATTATTGCGGGCACCACGGTTATGTAACTGGGGCTCTTGGACCTGGTTTTGGCATACACAGAACGGTGTTAAAAGTTTCGGGCTCCCCGGTCACATTTTGAGGACCCTTCCCCCTTATTGGTAAAAAGTACCGTAAATTTTGAGAAAGTTCCGACAAGTGCCATTTTTGCCATTTTACACAAATCAAAAACTCATAAATTGCACTTTTTGATAATGTAATTTTCATGACAGTCAGTGAGTCGAAAGTGACTTGACTGTGAGCAACTGCATTGGGTGTTTTCTGTTATTCCCCCACGAGTCTGGAACTTGGAATTTACGGATCCGATTGAGCATTGGCCCGGGCCCACCACGGCCCCGGCCGATCTCTAGAGGGTACACGCCCCCGGCCGCAGCTCATGGTGCAGCTCCCCCCCCGCCTCAGCCAGCTCAAGGTGCACCCCCCACCCGGCTCGGCCGCGCTGAAGTTGCACGCCCCCCTGGCCGCAGCTGATGGTGCAGCCCCCCTTCCGGTCCGGCCGCGGCTGAAGGTGCACGCCCCCCGGCCGCAGCTTCTTGGTACAGCCCCCCAGCCTTAGCTAGCTCAAGGTGCACACCCCCCCCGCTCGGCCGCAGTTCAAGGGACAGCAGCCCCCTCCCAGGCCGTAGCTCATGGTGCAGCCCCCCGCCTCAGCTGACTCAAGGTGCAACCCCCCCTCCCGCTCGGCCGCAGTTCAAAAAGACCCGCATTCGGTCTTTTCGGTTATTCCTCACCAGTCCGGAATTTGGAGTTTACTGAGCCGATTTGAATAATTTTTGCACCAATGGACTCCTCTTGACCTCAGAACTTCAAAAAAAATTTCAAAAATTTTAAAATTAAATTTTTAATTTTTTTGAGAATTTTTTAAATTTTAGCTATCCAAAACCAAAAAATTCGTGTCTAGACAACATTCCGCATTTCAGAAAACGAAGAATCCGCATTTTGTGTAAAATTTTAAAATTCTTAAATTTTTTTGAAAATTTTAAAATATTTTAAAACTTGTATTTTTGAAGTCCTAAGGTCAAGAGGAGTCGATTGGTGCAAAAAGTATTCAAACCGGCTCATTAACTTTCAAATTCCAGACTGGTGGGGGATAACAGAAAAGACCCACTGCATTTTCTGGCCGCTCACCTGAAATGGTTCGAGAGAGTGAGTCTTTACTTCGGATATAAGGTAGGAATAACTGGCAAACTTTAAAAACAACTGTTTCTACTAATTTTGCAACTTATTTATCTGAACGGGGATTAACTATATTCGTAACATTCAGTGAATGTACAAAAAATTAACTAAAAAAAATTTAAGTTGCTCAAACAGCCGTTTCTAGTGTTTAAATCAGGTTACTGATTTGTGCCGAGTCGACACATTTTCGGTGCGCGGACGTGAAAAAGTTCAACCTTTCGACTACGACAATTGTGCTGGTAGCGCAAGTTATTGGGATTTATAAACTTTGAGGGTGTTACAACTTCACTAGAATATAAAATGATATCTAATTTGATGATAATAAATTTAAAACATGTAGATCCATTGTCAATCAATCCTATGTTCGATTCTTTCACTAGCTTTACGTGACTGCATCTTTTTTCTTGGTCGTTTTCAGACATTACAAAATATTGAAATATGAAGCAACAAACTTCGGTGCACAAAATACTTACACCGTAATGGCAAATTAAGACACATACAAATAATTAGTTTTTCGCTATTAAACAATTATTTCTGACTTCTAAATTTACTGTATGTTGCTAAAACACAAATTTCAGTATCTAATATAGCTTCACTGAAAAGTTGGTCAATTTGACAATTTTCACGAAATGAGCTGAAAAAGAGGTTTTTTACGGATTTCTCAACGAAGCCAGCACCCATCAACATGAAAATAAGAGAAAAATTATGGCATAGCAAACCACGTCAGTAGTATTTGGCGTCTGTTTGGGACTACGAACCCTCACAATTTTCACAACTGAGGATTTGCAGTCCTGTACAGACAATACTTTGCAAACCAATTAATTTACAAAGCACCTGTAGATCACTTATACTACTACATATCAAAGTAACAGTTCACAAGACGGCACCCATGCCATTACTCTAATGTTAACCAATATCATTAACTAGTTTACAGCGAAATTAAGTTGTACAAATTTTCTATTGACTGTGAACATACGGTAAAAGTTTTGTAATTTTTGTGAAGAATTGTTAAATTTATGGATGGAATCATAGTTCATCATAATATTTGTGTTTTATTTGATCCACACAAATTCATTATTACCTATTTCAGTTAAATTATTATTTTGACAATTAAAAAAATGAAAAAATTTTCTGGGATTTGATCCGAAAAATAATTGTACAATCAAAGGCATATAATTTTTGTATAAATTTTGTATTTTTTGTGCAATTTTTGTGCAAATTTTGTACTTTTTGGTTTTAAAATTTTTGCGCTACAAGCACTTTTTTCCGATTTTTTGACCAATTCCGTGTGAAATTTTTTTTCACACCACGCCCCTGACTTTGATACCCTCAGCGAGTTTTATTTAGTCAGCCTGTCATCGAGCAAGCCCGGAACAGGAGAGCAGCGCGCACGTGGCAGCATGCTATTTTTTTTCTAGTGTTTGCTAGTGAAGTGCACGCAATAGTGTGAAATTGACAGTGTTTTGACAAATACGCTCAATTTTTAATTTCTCTGAAAAAATTTTTTTTCGACTTTTGTACATATTTTGTACAAATTTTGTACAAATTTTGTATAAATTTTGTATATTTTTTGTATGATTTTTGTAGAAATTTTGTACATTTTTTGTACTTTTTAGAAAAATTGGTTTACTGCAGTTTTTTTTATTCTTTTGACCATTTCCGTCTGAAATAGACATTGTTTTGACAAATACGCTTAGTTTTTTATTTTTTTGAATAAAATTTTTTTCGACTTTTGTACAAATTTTGTACAAATTTTGTACAAATTTTCTATAAATTTTGTATATTTTTTGTGTATTTTTTGTACATTTTTTGTGCTTTGTGTATTTTTTGTTTACAGCAAATCAAAATTTAATTTAATTTAATTTTTAATGCTACCGTTTAAAGAAAATTTACGGTATTTCACAGGAATTATGTGAATTTATAAATAAAATCAGGAAATTAACGTTATTTCATTCAAAATTCAGAAACTACTAATTTTATGTAAACAGTTTTTCAGAAAAATTTTACGAATTTTCAGACTTAACTTTTGTGTATTTTGCAGGCTTGTTGCAGAAACCTTCGCGATGTGTTGTTTTCGATTTTGACTAGCAAAATTTTTGAGACTAACGCTGTTCTCTTGCTGCTTGAAATTTGTTTTTTTCATAATGAAATCGCGTGTATGTATTGGTCTCAGACTCTCGCCCTCATGCTCCAGTATTTTTTGGCAGTTCATAGATTTGAGAAGTATATATAAAAACTAAAAATAACTAAAAATTTATGCTAGCAAACTAGTTTTAATTTGGTGTGTGCACGTGTCTGCGGGAGGGCTACTTGCTGGCTAAGTTTCAGGCAAATCGGTTACGTATCACCAGAAATCGTCCCCCTGAAACTCGGATTTTTCCGTCATTTTTTTTCGGCACCATAACTCAAGAAATCCTTCTTGGCGAGGCACTTTTTTGTGTTTTTTACATTTGTTTTGGTCGACAACAGTAGCATCATAAAGATTTTGTTCCAAGCTTTTGCAGTTTTGGCTCTGCTGGGAGGGTGAAAACCCCGTTTTTTGGGCCAGAAAAAAGTCACAAATGAACTAGAGCCGGCTTATGAGAAGTTACGCAAACAGCCCATGTCTGATTTCTTGCATACATGGTCGTGTAGTGGGGTTGTAGTGCATCTCCTCTTTTGGAGTCGATCCTATCACTTTAGGCCTGGGGAGGGGTGTCGGTAGCAGGGTTGGCAGTCTCGGTCTCGGTCTCAGTCTCGGTATCGTAAAAAACCCGAGACTAGGCTGGTCTCGGTCTCGGCCTCGGTAGGAAAACAGAGACCTGCCATAGGGTGGTCTCGGCATTTCAGATGAGACTTGAAGTTTTCAAAATTTTCCAAAATCACGAAGATTTTTATCACAGTTTAAGTTTCCAAATAGAATGCCAAGCATGAAATAACTATCTGCTCAAAAATGTCAGTTCACCGGTAATTTTGGCTAACTTCACGTTCAAACTTTGTATATCAAGCTAGATTTTGTAACTAAGGTTTGAGGTAGAATGGGTTGTCTGAGTTAGCGATGTTGCATTTGTATGTAGAACCTCTCAAGCATTAGGTACATATGTTAAATAGGAAAAATACTGACCATCATTAATCAAATAGTCCTAAGTTCGTAGCTAATTTGTAACTAAACATTTCTTCTGCAACTTTACTAAGCGTAAATTGGGTGGCAGTTTAATTGAATTTCTTGAGCCCCAACCTTTAAACGCATGGCAAAACATCAGGTATCTGAAAAACCTAGGCAAAATCACAGGTTTTTGGGTTATGGAGTGGTTATGGCATCAGACCTTCCCCCCATATAACTGTGTCAGCGGGAGAAACTTTTCCGGTCCGTGATGATACCCCTGTCAGAACTTCTGATAGTGGTACCACTGCACCAATACGAACGATTCTAGGCTGGCACCTGAGTCAGACTTCCAAAGTGCCAATGTACAATGCAATGCACTATAAAACGCCCTGTGGCATGCGAAGAAGTGTGCGAAACTTAAATAATTACCTGGGTTAATTACCTGGGTGCCCAGCGCACCCGATCTCCGGCATACGAAACTGGTAAGGATGGTACGGCCACGGCGGTTCAAAGGATCGGTCGTCACTGGGCTACTGGAAAACCACCAGTGGTGGTTGTTTTGCTTCTTTGATTGGAGTGACCTGAAGAGAGAATAGGTAGGGCAGCATACAGTCAGGTATGTTACACCTCCGGGAGGAGGCCATTGCGATGCAGGAGTTCCTTGAATTTAGGTAGGGTGGGGGCGGTGACAACGAATTCTGGCAAACTATTCCAGAGCTCAATAGTCCGGTTGGCAAAGAAAAATTTCCGAATGTCAAGTTTTCCCCATACCACAGGTTTTAGTTTTAAGCAATGGCCTCTGGTCCTCCCATCTGCGCAGTACACAAATAGTAGATCAACTGGCACCTGTACTAGATTATGCGTAATTTTATACAGGAAAATCAAGTCCGCTCTTACTCGCCTAGTTTCTAGTTTTTGGATGCCAAGAAACTTTAGTCGCTTTTCGTAGGGCCAGCCGTGGATTGCACGAACCAACTTGGTGGCGCGCATCTGGACTCGTTATAGCAGCTGAATATCACAAGCATAATGAGGCGACCATACCGTTACAGCATATTCTAGGCTAGGGCGGACAAGGGAAACGTACAGTTGCAGAAAAATTTCTTTAGAAACAGAGACAAACGTCCGTCTGATGAAACCGATTAGTTGTTCAGCTTTTTTGACAACAGCTTCGCATTGCCGTGAGGATTTCAAGTCGCTACTCACTAGTACTCCCAAATCTTTCTGGCATTCAGAACTGGCAATCGGCTCGTCTTGCATGTGATACTGGTGCTTCTGATTCCAGTAACCAAAATGTAGGCACATGAACTTTGGGATATTGAATCCCATGCACCATTTTATCGCCCATCTGCCGAAAGTGTCGAGGTCCCGCTGAAAATCCTCCGTGTCTATATGGTAAAATTCCTTATGCAGCCGCCGGGCAAGTTTAGTATCGTCCGCAAATTTTAGTGCAAAGCATGACAGTTCGTCGTCCAGATCGTCGATATACAGCATGAATAGCACTGGACCACATACTGAGCCCTGGGGGACCCCCGAAGAAACTGCCTTGGACTGTGATAGACTGTCATTCACTTTGACACGCTGGGTACGATTCGACAAAAAATTTCTAAACCACACCAGTGGCTTGCCGGTAATGCCGTACGAGAATTCACACTTGCGCAGTAGTCGTTGATGAGGGACAGTATCGAATGCTTTTCTTAAATCTGCATATACCACGTCTACCGCGTCTCCATTGTTCACGGCAGCTGTAACAAAGTTCATGAATTCCAAGAGTTGCGTTTCACATGAGTGGCGGGGTCGAAATCCGTGCTGAGAAGAGCTTATCAGAGAGTTTGTTTCGAGATATTTCATCAGTTGAGCGCAGATGCAGGCTTCCATCAGCTTGCCAACAGCTGCCGTCAAGCTCACAGGCCGGTAGTTTCCAGCTTCGGCTCTGGATCCGGATTTCAGTATCGGTACAACTGTAGCGATGCGCCAGTCGTTGGGCACCAGTCCTGACTCCATTGACAGTTTAAATAGTTTGCATAGTGGATCGGCAAGGGCATCGCGGCATTCGAAAAGGACCCTGTTCGGAATACCATCTGGACCAGCAGTTGAGCTTAACTTCAGCCTGTTTAACTGTTCCAGCACTATCTCCGCAGTGAACACGACTTCTTCAAAACGGCACTGGGTACTCCGAGTAGGAGTTGGGGCGTTCCGCAGATTCTCTTTTTGAAATACTGTGACGAAAAATTCATTAAATTTATTCGCGCATTCAACGTCAGATGCTGTCAACGAGTTGTCGTCTTTACGAAGGGGGCCTGGTGTGGGCCTGGCGGATTTCTTGTTATTCACATATTTCCAAAAGGACTTGGGGTCCGACTTGATATTTCGTGCTAGCAATTCTTCGTATTTCCTGACTGACTTTCTAACTACCGAGACAGCCACATCAGAGGCTATCTGATACTTCTCAAAGGCTCTTCCAGTCCTCGATCGCTGGTACCACCGGAAAGCGTTTTTCTGACGTTTGAGAGCCCTCCACGCTACAGCATCAGCCCAAATTGGTTTGTTTTTTTTGTGAACTGGCATTAAAGGGACATGCATTATTATGGCTTCATTCAAAGTTAGCTTAATCGCGTTCCATGCTTCTTCAACTTCAGTCCAGTAGGGAAGGCGTTGGAGGCGCGAATTAATGAGCTGCTTCATGGCGCGGTAGTTCGCACGGGAGAAGTTCCGCCTGCTTTTTGCGGCTTTAGGAGGGTGGCAATCGATACCATATTCAAACCTGATGCAGAAATGGTCGCTATTTCCAACTCCGCAGTCAATCGACATATT
>JASANF010018699.1:0-14714 GCA_030248245.1 Trissonchulus sp. WLG1_4 | reverse complement strand
AAAATTGCTGAACGCTGAGACAAAACAGGTGGCGTGATTTTCGTGACTACTAGCTGTACCTACTCTTGATGCGTGCAATTCGTTCTTTTCATAATGAAATCACGCGTTCCTTTTCATTTCAACGTCTAGAACTTTCTGGTCAGACCATAATAAATTTATGTTTTTTCTTATTTCTCAGACCTTGACCGAAGTGAACATCAACATTGAGGACATAAATGACCACCCGCCAGTTAACCCTAGGCAGGAAATGTAGCGGTACTGCCGGGCTCAGCCGACAATGGTTATAAACTGCTACTTGTACGTACAAACCCTTTATCTCAAAATCCCGACGCAACTGCTCAGGTCTTCTAGATGCTGAATTAACTGGGTTAAATATTAACTGTCACACTGAGGAAAATTACCAGCGATTCATTAATTATTAATTGTTATCAAACCTTCAATAGGTATATCCTATATTTATTTTACATATAATTTATTAATGCTTTACAATGTACTATTTTAAACTTTTATTCTGTTTTAGTTTTCGTTCTAATTTTAGGACATTAAAGACGACAGACTCCGACAGTGAAGAGCATTCAACGAATGCACTGACAAATTGCAAGGACCCGACTCATTTTGCTTCGATGTTGACAAGCTTACGGGAGAGATAACGTACCAGTGTGCTGAGCTATCAAAGCCGAATATGTATGAGTTCCAGGTGAGTTCAGAATCGAAGCTTTTTTGTTATCGATCAAAAAACATTGCTGCTATTAATTTGTGGTTTTTAATTGTCTTCCATTAATGTATTAGAAACAAACTTAACATTTAAACATTTAACATTTGAAAATTTAAAATTTCTGTCACTTTAATGTAACTGATTGCAGAAAGCTACGTCGAAAATTAAGTAGCAACAACAACTTACAGACAACTTGATTAGCAAAACTGCACCTTTTTTTTGCAAAGCAAAATTGCAAAAGCTATCTAAAAATTTGAAGGTTTGAGTGACAGTCTCTTTACGGTAACTCCAAATCGCTCACTAAAATACGTGAGACAAAGAAGCAAGTGCAATCTCCTAAACTTTTTATATTATTGCTACTTCAACTTCTTTTGTTGAATTCTTCTCTTCACATTTTCCATTTTTACAACTATTAATATCACTAAACCAATTCAACTGACAGTAACATTGTTTTCAACGCCTTTTTGTAATTTAGATTAGATTCATTTCATTAAAATTATATATCGGTTGACAAATAAATAATTATAAATAACTAAATAAGTTGTTGCATCGAACTACGTTTATAAAGAAACCAAGTAAATTTTGCTAATAAAAGGAAAATACCGTGCAAAATTCCAATAATCTTATATTACTCATGAGACACTAAATATAATTAATGTGACTTGTCACGCAAATTTTATTTGCTTTGTTTTATCTTTTAGATAGTCGCCACAGATATGGCCGGTGAGGGGTTGTCCACTGTCCCTGCCATAGAAGTGGTCACATCACCACAACAGCCCAACTTAACATCGAGCACAAACGGGACTACCACACCTGGCACTCGGACCACTGTTGCAATGGACACAACAGAAAGTATTATCGCTGATACAACCCCTCTGAAAGAAGTTGCAACCATTGAAAATGAAATTGAAGGGGTGATGTCTACAACTGCAGAAACAATAACAGCAACAACAACAGCAATAACAACAACTGAAATAGCGACAACTGCTGTAGTAACGACTGCTGAAGTTACTACGGCGTTTGCTGAAGTAACAGAAACGATTAATTTTGAAATATTTAAAACAGCGACAAGTTTTGCGGGAACTGTGACATCGGAACAGCCAACTACAATACCAAACGATGATACAACTACTGATAAACTAACAACAAGTCTTGAAGTCTCAACAAAATCAGTTTTTGAGGTCGAATCTACTAGCTACAATCCATCGACGATAACTGAACAGATAAGAATCGATACCGCAGAAGAAACAACTGCACCCGCTGTTTCTGATGAAGAATTTACAGAAATTGCAAGCACAACGGTAGATATTATTGCAACAGATGGTGCGATGCGGAGAAGTAGTACCACAACCAATAGATTAGCAGGTATTACCTATGTTGTTGTGTAATTTAGCAAATGAAGAAAAGTCACATATACTGAGTACTGACCAGCACAATAATCCTAATCCTAATATTCAGGACATTATATGCTAATAGTACACGCAGAATATGTTGCAATTAGGACAGTACGCCAAACTAAGGGCTGCTTGTTATATCAATGACGCAGTAAAATACTTTGAAGCTGCTTAATAATAAATATTCTTTTAAGTGACCACTAATCAGCAGTACTTACTTATAATGCAATCAGGCACTACTGTAGCCAAAAGACTTTATTTTTCAGTTGCCGGCGCGGTTGCAGACGTTACTGGCGGAATTGAGTTCGATAAAGCAGACGGTTGGAGTTTTCGAAGTTCCCGAAGGTCCATACGGGAGTGGTGCTATCCTGGGAACGATTAACGTGAAGCCAACCGGCGATGATGTTACCTATCGAATTGCGGAGTCGGGTTAGATTGTGTATTTTGTTTATAAAATACTGTAAGGGATTGCAGATCCGTTAGTATTCAAAAGGATTAACGACAGCTCAGCTTTGGTTCAAGTAGCTTAAATTGTAGAGCGCTTGGTAGTTAAAAACTTCCCTGGGTTATTCCTATGTTGATGCTATCTAGTAAAAATCCATTTTTGTCCACAATACTTTGGATTAATTTATATACCCATAAACTTTGTTTAATGTTCAGTGCTGACTCAAGAGTATGAACTAGTGATCACATCCCAAAAAGGGACACTGCTGAAAAAAGTACCTTTATTACCTTGCAACATAACGTGACGAGTTTTCGGAAAAAAAGTATTCATGCCATTCTATCCGCTACTAACTAAACTTTAAGCACTTAAAAAACAATAATAAAAATTATCAATAAAAGCAATCATTTTTAGGCATCCCATTCGATATTAATCCCAGCACCGGACAACTCTACATCCACGGGAGCGTGGATCGAGAGCTACTGAAGCCAGGGCAACCGGGTTATCAGTTTGAAGTGGTTGCCAGCACTCGACGAGGCAACCAAGCGACCACTTTCGTCACCGTGACCATCCTGGATGTGAATGACAATAGTCCAATTTTCTATGAAACGCCACTCAGGGTTGCTGTTCCCGAAGGAGCGCCCGCCAATACCACCGTGGGTTTGATTTAAACCGTCTCATCAAGTACAAGAGTACATAATAGCGTCTCACTCTATATAGAAGAAGAGTGAGACACTCTCCAGCCTGCCTGTGTTCTAGCACAGGCAGATGCGCTGGTCGTTTTCAGGCTACATGTTGACATTCTGTGCAACATGTGGCTGGCCAATCAGCGCGTAGATTCTCTGCGTAAAACACTTTAGTATATAATCGCTGATGCGTTGATAAGCATTAAGATAGGAATAAAAGCTTAATAACTCATTATTTATTCATAGTCTGCTTGCAAAAACATTAAAAAAGGTTTGCAAATACCTTTGGCAAACTTTCAGCGAAATTGATTGAAAAAGTTTTGAGATATAAACTTTTCTAAATTTCTTAAAAGTTCCTAAATCAATTTCGCTGAAAGTTTGCCAAAATATCCCCAAGGGTATTTGCGAACCTTTTTAATGTTTTTGCAAGCAGACTATAAATGAATAATGAGTTATTAACCTTTTATCCCTATCTCGTTTTATGATTGGAGCACGTGCACAGGCGTCTAACCAATCAGAGAATAGGAGCTTGCTTCTGATTGGCCAGCCACATGTTGCACAAAATGTCAACATCTAGCCTCAAAACGACCAGCGCAACTGCCTGTGCTAGAACACAGGCAGGCTGGAGAGTGTCTCACTCTTCTTCTATACAGAGTGAGACGCTATTATGTACTCTTGGTCTCATTAGTTTTTGAGAGAATAAGAGAATTAGAAAATGAGAGAGAATGAGGGAATGAGAAAAAGCGTATTGTAGGAACACACGAGTACTTGTTAAGAACGTATGTAACAGTTGTATCGTAAGATTGCACTGTATAAAAAAGGTTTTTTTAACTTTTTTCTGTGCTTGTACAATTTCTTGATTGAACATTACTACAATTATTGTTATTAAAACTTTATAAAACTATAATTTGAAATTTCACAAAAAATAAAAGTTTAAAATTGTAACTTTATGATTTCAAACAAATATTATATACTTTTATTTGTATTTTAGGTAACAGTCGTAAAGGCAATGGATCTAGACGCTGGGGATAATTCTGATATATTCTACAGCATCGTCAGCAACTATGAATATTTTCACATTAATGCCAAAAGTAAGTAAATATTGTTTACAAGAAATTAAAAGCTCGTCAGAATCAAAACGGAGACACTGAAAAATCTGCAAAAATTATCAAACATTACTTGTTTTACGAAAACGTAGTTGCTATGTGCTTATGTCGTAGTAACTTTTGTTACTTTGTTATGGCCAAATGTTAACAGGTGACATAAATAAGAAAGAAATACTTTTACAAAATCAAATGCTTTTGTAAATAATAAATAATATAATAAATACATTTATAAAAATACTTTACTAAATATCGCAACTACAAATCACAAACAGTTATTCCGTGTTTCAGCTGGTTTGTTAACTACCGCTATACCATTGGATTCAAGCACTATTGGTTCGAAAACAATTCCAATTACAGTGGTAGCATCTGACATGGGCAGACCCGTTCATACCACAATGCTCAATGTAAGCCGTACGCCCTACATATTTTGCTTGTCTTAATGTTTATGTTTTTGTAGTTTGTGTAGTTTTTACTGTCACACCAAACTTCGTACATCCAGTAAGTACCCATATTTAGGCCGTTAGAAAATGTGAGACAGAAGTCATTGTCACAAAAACGGGCAGATGTCACACTCTAATGTACTTGAATGTAAGCTTATTTATATAGAAACAAAAAAATTATTTTTTCAGATCACAGTTGAATTGTACAAATCAAATGAACTGGAGTTTCATCAGCCGTTGTATAACATCACTCTTGATAGAAACTATCCCGTGTCGAAGCCTTTCTTTCAAGCGGTCGCTGGTTTAGGAACCATTGCTTATTCTATAACAGGTCAGCGCGAAACCTAGTGCAGTGATATTTTATATTACAAGTCTATAACTCAAATTATAACGACTGTATTGTCAAACGAGCGTTGATTCAACAGTCATTTTAGACCATTGTTTATGAAATAGACTTATTTTAATAACAAAAAATCAGCCTTTTAAAATGTAATCACATTTTTGCAAAAGCATTGTCTTATATTCAATGCATTTCTTTTTCAGAAAATACGGATGCTGCAACGTTATTTTCCTTGTCGGAAACCGCGGGTCTTTTATCATTGTTCCGAAATCCTTATTCAAACGAAACCACCCAGTTGCTGAGAATAAAAGCTGTTAGGCCACAAACGGGTGAAACAGCGTTTACAACGGTGCGTTGAAGGTTGATTCTTATGTAGTATTAAGTTATGGGTTGATTCATACTTGTATGAATTCAAGCGTGAAACTTGGAGGTGGTTCGGAGTTCGGAGCAAAGAGGTGATCAGTCGCCAACCTGACTGCGATATGGGGCAAATTCGTCATAGTTGACACTTGCAGCCGTACATATTGTCTGTACAACCAGGAAACGTAGAAAAAGCGACGCACCACGACCCAAGAATATAAAGGTAGTTTTGTCATTCATTCGAAATTTTTGTATTGGACCAACGGCAGGAAGTGATTTTCTCCCGCGGTAGGCCACGGTAGCAGACTGAAAAAAAATCCAGCAGAAGCCCTTAAGTAACCTCTCAACTTTATTTTATGCTAGAAATTTTACGAAAAGTTTAGATTATTCTTACGGAACTCACGTATGCACAAAATACTCATCTACTATTTTTTTATTTTTTATTTTATAATACCATTTTTTCAGTTATCAATATCGATCAAGCCTGTCCCCTCCACAGGGGTCCTCCCGGCCCCACAGATCCCCCCCGGTCCGGTCTACCCCGTTCAATCGATGATGATTGATGTCATGGAAAATCTCCCCGCCCCCCTCGTTATTCATGACGTTAATTCCACCTATGAAGCCGCGGGGGTACCGGTTTTGTACAAAATTGTTGCTGGATCTGAAGGTATGCAAAATAAGTAATTAATTCAAAGAACTAAACCAGTTAACATTTTGCTCGTAGATATGAATTCTAAAACGGAAATAAAACCTCTAAATCTCATACCGAATCAAACATTTCAAACTGTGCTTAAACAAGTTATCATGTGGAATGATTTATCGTAAATTTGGAAATTTCATCAAGTTAAACTTCTTACCACGCAGTTACATAGTAAGATTTAGAAAAAATTCACAAACGTTGTTATTTTTGAACGTAGTTATTTTTTTGTGTCTTAATTGTTCTTTTGTCACGTTAGGCTCACTTTTGTGCGTCTTTTCAAGAAATACAGTAACTTAACTCGCATTCTTCTCCAATAAAAAACATTGGAATTGATTCAAACTGATAATGGTTACACACACAGTGCTTAGTAAACGTAGCGTCATGTAGCTTGTCAAACCTCAAGCTGACCTCAGCAAACACAAATAAGCGAAGTTTCAATTAGCTATCTTCATTACCTATGTACCTATCCCTTTTTAGTTTGAAAACAGATTTAATTGTAATAATACCGAAAATTAAAATGTGTGACGGGACATTAATTTTTTTAGACTTTGACATCGACCCCGAAACTGGCCGTGTCTACACCACCAAGCCATTGGATCGCGAACACAAGAGTCATCACGTGATTGTGGTGGAGGCAATCCCATTGGCTGGCGGGCAAAGGCGTAGGCGAAGACGACAAATCAAAAATCAGCTTAGCTGGGCAGGTAAAAATCACTGCTTCAGTTTTCTTATTGAGTTTTGTATTCTTCTTGTGTCCCATTTCTTCATTTGTTGATGTGAGTTCTTAATTAACGACTTCGGCTATCGCAAACCTTGTCTTACTTTAAGTTTCGCAAAAAGCATGCTTAATATTATTTTTAAATCGCTACTGTCGCTCGCTTTCGGGCTTTGTCTGCATATTATAGTGCAACACAGTTAACTGTTTTACCTTACACCTTGTAAGCAAAAATTCATGAAAAAAACGCTGCCTTGAATAAAGCCTGCGTTTAACCCTTTAATGGCCAGAGTATCACTGGCTAGACAGCCTCATTCTGACAACTTCTAGTTTTTTGGACATTGCTCGAGCTACGTGCGTCGTAGAGAGATCGCGAAACCACCATTCGATAGAGAAATGAATGGTGAACAAAACATAATCAGTCGATTAGGGGTCTAGGACGCACCGTTTTTGCGTTATAAGCGCTCACAGTTGAGAATTTTTAAAAATTTGCGCCATCGCTCAGTCATAATATGTACCTCACCCTAGAGTATGAACACAGCAACTGTGCGCCTGCCGTAGTTGAATGCTAGAAATAAACTACATTATCTGCTGTATCTGATGCACATAAAGCAGACTGCCGGAGTTGCATTTAAATTTCGTAATGTGGCCTTAAAAAAATACTACTTTTGCGATGAAAAAAAGCCAAATTTGCACATTGCCTAAATGAGCATAGGCTTCGCTGTGCGGCAGTGGGACTAAAAATTGCGGGCCAAATGCGAAGACCTACAATTCCCCATAAAAACAGCTAAAAGATTAATTAATTTAAAAACAAAGTTTATTTCAGACCTTCTGAAACTAGAAGATCATCAAGCTGCAGTGATTGTGAACGTGGCGGACGAAAATGACAATCCGCCTCGATTTCCCAGCGATCAGATCATAATGACGATGCCGCCGAAATTGGGGCCGGGGAAAACTATCGGTCTTATAAAGGTTATTACTCAAAACCGGTTAATCTATTATCCTAACGGCCGTTTGCACCAACCTTATTCTCGAGCTATTCTTATTCTCTAGCTATTATCGAGTGTTGTTCATCATCATGCAATATTTAAGAATTATATTCAATATATGGTAAGGAACCGTGTCAAAAAGAACACGTTTATCCAAACGTATACACGTTTTGAAAACACGTTTAGGTAGGTAAACGTGTTTTGCCATTCTCTAAACGTGTTTTCAGGCCTATTGAACTTTCTTCGATTATGACAAATGTCAGCGGCTTTCTTTTAGCCTTTATATGTATTTTCATCTCTAATCTTCCTGATACGTAAATAATCAGTTTATTAGTTTTGTCCGTAGCGCTAATAAAGTGAGGTCAGCTGTTGCTTCACTTGTCATTGACTAAGACACCAAACGTGTTTTCGCTGGGCCCAAACGTGTTTTGGCCTAGCGAAAACACGATTGAAAACGTGTAAATTTCAAACGTGTAAACGTTTCGATTTTTGACACGGTTCCTAATTAGTTAATGGGCACCCATTGTCGAAGAAACAGTGAAAACAAGTTGCCCCTGAAAGGGGCAGAGTTCCTCCCCAGAGATGCTCTCAGTCGCATTACTTTGACGGAAGTCCCAGTTTTGTACAACATGTTTAATATGTACGTCTACATAGTTATTGGGAATGAGCAAGCAAAAAATCTTGTTATAGAGGCAAGACCCCTCAGTGGCTTTGTTTTTTGTTCGTTTAAGCCTGAATTAAGCCTGATCCTAAGCCAAAACCCAAAACAAGAAGACAATAATCAAAGCTTAGACTGCCTTCAACATTTGCTCGTCCACATGGGATAGACTCCACTAAAACCAATACCAAATTTTAATATAACCCACTGCATTAAAAACCATGCTCAAAAAGTTAAATTCCCATCCTCAGTCTAACAGACTTAGCTTACAGTACAAAGACTTTTCAGTCTGACAAAATGGGCGACGGGCGTGCGCCGTCCGAACGATAGTGCGCAAAATGCAAAAGCGGTCCGATTTGAAAGGTTCGGTAAAGATTTGAAATCATAAAAATCCGCAATAATTTCGCAAAAATTTTACAGCCATCAGGGCAACTTTTTGATTATCAAAGAATTAAAAAGTTTTTTACTTGGAACAAGAGCAGGAATTCTACCGAGCCGTCAAGTGTAAGACGTAACTAAAAGTTGTTTCAAAATCTCAAATCAGAGGATCATGTCTCATGATCCTGCAGTTAATTTTTGCATTATATACACATTATTTACACAATTTGTTTAAAGTATGTATCAAGATATTTTTTCGCCATTATAGCTTACAAGCTTTTCACGTGTAGTTTTCCTTCTGTACCTACGTAAGTAGGTAAAAGTCAAAATTTTGATTTGTACAGGAATTAAGCATGAGTTTACTTGAACTGAGGAAATAAGATTTTTGCAAAATAGGTAGCAATTCCATTGATATGTCAATTTCAAGTCAGCAAGTCCATTTGAATCAATTTGAATGTGTCAAATTTAATATGGCTAAAATTACCATTAGTTGTATCAGCCCAGACACCAGTAGACTCAAAGCCCAGACATTTTAAACCGGCAAGCTCAAAGCCCAGACTAATCAGGTATGTTACAAAAGTTTCCCGACTGCATTGAAATCCGCAGTAAAATTGCCAGACACAATCACAGCACTTGAATACAACGACCAATTGCAACCCCTTATCGATAACAGACTGATACTGTGTGGCTATGAAATCTAATTAGCATAACTTCTACTAATCACCCAATCACAAACGGCTATCAGCAACAGGCCCACCTATGTCTGAAACGTTAGTGGGCAACGTATTGTACTAATTTGCATATTAATTCTCATTGGGCATAGAGGTTCAGACGTGCCAAATCACACTAATTGAAACTGAAAACAGGGGGGGTACTTTTAATAGGAATAAAAGAAATCCACAATAGAATAGATACATTATCATTAAAATAAACAACAAATTTATGAAACTTTTTTGTTGTTATGCCTATTTGTGTCGTTATGTGGTTCATGTTTAATCACGGTTTATTTTCAGGTTCTAACTTAATTCAGTTTAGCACCCCCCATGTGGCTAAAATACGGCAGGACGTTTAGGGGCTAGGAATACACACAAAACATAGGCTGAGCTGCTGCATAATTTCCACTTTTCTGTTATCGGAGCAAAAACCGATAACAAAGGTTCCTTCTCTAGAAGGAACAAAAAATCTAATAAATAAGTCTTTAGGGTTAAATCACATCAGCTATTGTTGAGTTATTCTATTCTCGAGCAATTTCTATTCTTCTATTCTCTTTTGGTGCACGCCAGTGTAAGTAGTTAAATAAAAAAGTGTTTTTAAGGACTGGTATGAACTGTACCTGAGCCGCCCTTGTATTTAACTAAAGTCTGGCCAGAAATTGCTGAACCCTGAGATAAAACAGGTGGCGTGATTTTTGTGACTACTCGTTGCACTTTTGATGCTTGCAGTTCGTTCCTTTCGTAATGAAATCGCGTGCTTCCCTTTGTTCCAGGGTCCAGCATTTTTTGGTCAGACTTTAATAATGAATCATTTAGCCTTGCAGTTTTTCTTCGAATTGTTGGTGTTGTCTCTTTGTTTACGATGAAGACAAAAATGTTTTCAATCAATCAGTCAAATATTAATCGGTAATTAACGCACTACTTCAATAACTAATCATCTAAATGTTTTGTTGACATCATTTTTTAGGCAGACGATATTGATACAAACAATTTGTTCTATGAGATCAAATCCAGTTCTGCTGATGATTCATCTCGATTCCAAATAGATCCCAATTCTGGTGCCATTCGAACTAGTCAAACATTACAGCAAGCTGATGCGGACAATACAGTGTATTTCTTTACTGTCACAGTGTCAGATGGAAAATACAGTGACGCCGCTGCTGTTACGGTATGGTCATTTTTAGCTGATTTTAGCTAAATCTGGAAAAATGCTCAAGCAAAAATCGGTGTTTGAGGTTAAATTTAAAAAATCTAGGCTTTTTCTCACTTTTCTAAGTATAGTCTTATTTTATGCGTTAAAACTTTCATTTTTCATGTTGCACTCTAAATGAAAAACATCTGCGTAAATAGTTACCCAAAGTGGTAACGAATTTGGTGAAAAGTTACTGAGCAGATTGTCAATAATTACATTTGTCAAAAATAATAAAATGTTCATTATAGCCAAACGAAAAAAACCGCTAGCAATATTTTTTTAAAGGTTTACCAACTACGGCCTCAAATGCAATCGGTTTTGGTGGTCTCACAAAAACCACAATCTTTGCGATGGCATACAGAAGATATAGCAAGGTATTTTCATGCAGTATAATAAACATAAGAATTAAAATTCAAATTACAAAAAAATTTTGTGATGTAATTTTTGTGACTGGACTGTTTTATAATTCTGGACAATTTGGGCTGCGGTGATTTAATTGTTAATTGTTGTTCAGTCATTTAAATATTTTTTCCATCATCGCTGCTGGAATATCGTTCTAAACAAATTAACATTATTTCCGATTATGTTCAACCGTGCGCGCTGGCACTCCGCCAGTATATATCTAGCTAGAATCTAACAAAAAAACAAGCACTTTTGTTGACGAGCGTTGTTCTTTCCACATGACGACATCAAGTATTATGTTACCGTATCGGTAAAATTAGAGGCGCGGCACTCACCAAGATTTCTTTTCAGGAGTTTTTCTAATTGCGGATACAGATGTTACATGTGTTACATGTTACAGTCTCATCCTTATTCGAGTCCGAATGTATCAAAAGACTTCGGAAAGTAGGCAGTACTGACCATCTGTTCGACGATTACGTTTTACGCATGTGTATGTACTTACATTTGATGAGCCGCATGAGCCAGCGGAAAATCCTGCAGGCTTTTGTGATGCACTGAAACTGTGCATGATTTACATGCATCTGCAGTTTCAGTGCATCACCTGAATTTAGTATGCACGGCCGCTGAGGCGGCCGCGCAATAAGCCTAGTCGCACCACTTGAGAAAACGAAACATGTGATTTCGTTACTAAAAGCATAGATTTTGACCATCTAGACTCTAGAGTACAGCAACTAGTCGCAGAAGTCATGCCACTAAAATAAGTAAGCGGCGCATTAACTCCTTTAACTCGTTTAACTCCTTAACCCAAGTTAAATAAATGTATATCTTTAAATTAGAAGTTTATTTCAGTCGATTATCCCAACTGACGGGGTGGAATGTGTCAGTGAGCAGAGTCAGTCATCACATGGAAGGAAAAAGAATGAACGAGAATAAGTAGGTTTGAATGACCAAAGAAACATAGCACAAAAAAGACTGTACAGTTTATTAAAACCGTCAAGCTAGGAATCCGCAAATCAGGACTCAACCATCTAGTCAGGATCTACATGCTCTGTTATGTAGTTTGTGCACCAACTTTAGATGTGGTGTATTTTACTTGATTAATGATTGATGTTCCATAACTTAAATGGACGGATTTGCAAAAGGTGTTTAGCTTTAGTCGCGAACTAAAATGCGCTTTTCGAATGAAATAAAACATCGTCATAACACACTTTATGTTTATTTCATACGATCACGTGTTCGACTTAGACTGGGTTTAAGTTAAACAGTTAAAACTTTTATCGTTGTTTTAGAACAGACATTTTCATCCATGCTCTTGATCCAGTCGCCAGAAAGCCAGTGCAAGGCGATACTATTGCAGCGTAAGACACCAATCAATTTCGATGACTACGAATTGGTAGAATTGGAAGAGAAAATCACTTTTTGTTATTTGATACTTTGATAGTGTGGACTTGAAATAATAATATTGTTACTACTTATATCTAAAACGATAGATGCTCGTGTTTCCTAGAAGACACAGGCCAGGGCATAAAACTTTCTTAAACGAAAGGAAGTGTTTGGGGCAACGGATAGATCAAATCAGTCACTATCCTGCAATTTTTCTACTTCGTGAAACAACCACACCCAATGACCCAAGCTATTCACTAAGTCTGGTTTATACTTGTCCGCGTTCTATTCGTTTGTAAACATTAAACAAGCATAACTTGTAGGTGACTGCTGAACACAACCCAGTGGCGTTTCGAAGCTTATTCCAAGTATATTGCTAAGTGTCTAAGTACTGGGCCCAATTGTATAAAGATTCAACGGCCGTTAATTTCGCTAAAATCGGACGCAAGTCACAAACGATACTGCGAAAAATAGTGCTTGTAGTTACATTCGTTGATTTAGGAACACTCATTTCTGCCCACGGTACTGACATTTATAAACCGGGCTTTACATAGAAATGTTAACTTAGCCCAATCTTTGACCACTAACATTCTAGTCGATACTTAATGCCATGCCACAAGGTTAATGCACCCACCTAATGTACTTAATCCGTTAAATCCGCTTAACCCCTTTCAGCCGTCTCTACTCCTTGCTGCCGCAGGTGCAATCCCAACTGCACTACCTACGTTTGGAGAGTGTACACGCTGTGGGCCAATCCAACCCCCCTGCCATCGGCATCGTGGAAATCAGCCTGATTGCTGTGGTTCTGATTGTTCTGCTCAGTGTCATCACTATTGCCATTTTCATTGGGCTTAAGTTCAAAAAGTACGTTCAAAAATTAGTGAAATGTTCAAAAAAATGTCATTTCATATTTATTCATTATCTAAGCTAGTTATTAGTTATTAGTTTGGGTAAGTACTTATTTGCATTGTATTTAACAATCAATAAAGAAAGAGTAAAAGTCTTTTTCGTAAGTATTTGGACTTTCTTATTTCTAACTTTGGTAGTGGGGTTTCCTATGTACTTATATATAAGGCTTATCGCGGAAAGTGGGTTGCAACTTTTTACCAGCGGATTTTACCTAAAATTTACCTTTAGCATTAAAACTGCCCTCGTGCCTGATATTTTACAACGGAGTTAAAACTTGTGTTACAATCGCGCTTTGGTACAGTCTCACTAAGTTAACTTTTATATACCTAATTTGCTTGAACTCAATAATTATAAAAGTTTGCCCATGCTTGCAAATTGACTCCTCAAAACGATACAGCCTATTATCTCGTGTCTAATAAGCTTAATGATTTTAGTGCTCGTCGCCATCACAGACGACTGAAAGTACAGGACTATATGACGGCCATGGACCCATCGAAATATATGGTCAGCCCAAACTACAGTCCGCAACCACCACTTACTCCAAACTTTTCTACGTAAGATAAATATACCTGTTAATTTTTAACTAAACCCTAATATATGTAATCACATCACTTTCATCGAATAATCAATATGGTCGATTCCTTTTTACAACCGTATGTCCGTTCAGCCGGCAAAATTACGAAATAGGTAATCACGCCAGTGCAGTAAGGCAGTAATTATGAATCGTCAACCGACCCTTACCTACTCCGTTCCTTAGCTGAATAACTCCCGTTTTGTGATTTTATATAGCTTATATATTGCATACATATTGTTGACTTGAAGGCATTCTGGTCACAGCACTTCGACGATTGGATACAGAGACGCCAGCTATGATTATCAAATACAGCCATCGATCTGAATGAAGCCCAAGCAATCGTCTATTTGAAGCCTGAAATTTGCTTTAGTTCCATAACTGTTGTGTTTATTTGCTTTTCGATCACTGCCATAATTTATGTTTTGTAAATCATTGTTGAATAAACAACATACTGCCCCTTCTCTTGCTCTTGTTATGTCAATGCCATAGGATACTAGGTATATTAATTTGAATCTGAAAAGAGTAGACTGGCTCAAATTGCATCTTCTGTCAGTGCGATTATGAAACTTAGCTTAAGCGCAAAAGTATGACTAACCTTGTTTGTAGACTGAGCTGGGC
>JASANF010018698.1:0-31711 GCA_030248245.1 Trissonchulus sp. WLG1_4 | reverse complement strand
GTAAAGGTTAAAGTCAACGCAATAATGTTTTAAGAGTTAAAGTAAAACTCATAACTTTTTTAATTTATGTTAAAGTGAAACTTTTTTGCCCTGTGCATGACCCAGTTTTCAGATAATATTTTGCCGATAAATAATAATTACAATACAGTTGTCAGCACTGACACTAAGAGATTTGCATGCACCTGTGCTAACTTATGGAAACCCTCGTGCCAAACGCTTGGGCGCGCGCACTCGTGCTTTGCATTCGAAGCCTTTCAGCGCATATTGCATACAAAGCATATTCAGCCATATTAAAATGAGCATATTTCTGTCAGCAAAGGCAAAAACAACCAAAAATACCTAGATTCGTTTCATACAGTGTTTTGACTTGACTGTCACGATGGGCCCGATACCGTTATTTTAATATTGTTCTAGACTTTTAATATTATTAATATTAATATAAATAGAAGACCCCAAAAATTTTTAATATAAATATTAATATTAATAGAAGCGCGATTTTATTTTAATTTTAATATTAATATAAGTAACCAGTCAAAATTTTTTTAATATTAATATTAATATAAATAGTGTTTCTGATTATATTTTTAATATTAATATAAATAGAAGCTTAAAATTTTTTTAATATTAATTTTAATATTAATATAAATATGAATTTAATTTTCACACTAAGGGTCAATAAAACATAGAAAACACACATTTTCCAGTGAGCACTGAGCATACAAGTAAGATTGCATGTTATTGACAAAATGACAGCCTAACCGACTGCAGATTCAAGCACTATTAAAAATACTATTAAAAATAACAGCTATTTTTAATATTAATAGTGCCAAAAACTTTTAATATTAATTTTAGTATAAATAGTGTACCCAATTTATTTTTAATTTTAATATTAATATAAATAGCCGCCCTAATTTATTTTTAATTAAATATTAATATAAATAGAGCGGCTCAATTTTTTTAATATTAATATTAATAAAATAATTAATATTAAAAGTACTTTTAATAACGACTTTTAATATTAATATTAAATATTAAAATAACGGTAGGGCCCGATTTATCGAAACAAAATGTTTGTCGTTGAAAATATTTGTCGTTAAAAGTTTTGGATTTATCGAAACATTTTTAACGACGAACATTTGTTTTTATAACAACGAACATTTTGTTTCGATAAATCGGGCCCTGACTAGGTTCACAAGCAATTACTCTGCATCGAATTACATTAAAAGGAGATAATGTTTTATTGAGAACAACATGACAATTAATACTATTCCCAGAACATAAAAAACTGAAGATACGACGAATGAAGAACAAAATTCGAAAAGTCTGAAAGATTGAAAGATGAAGAGGAAAGTAGGGAAGAGAATTTAGAAAAATTTCCAGGGACGAAACAAATGGAAAAAGAAAGACAAAGAAAGCAAAAAGATCTGTCAGCACCTCTAACTTCTAGAACGGGTAAATCGCCCAAGACCCAGCACAGAGCACACCACTTACTCAGCGCTATTCGATGCTATCAGATGCTCAGAACAAGCACATTTTGTGAGTAAAGTTATATTTGTTAGCGATAGATTTCGTTGTGACATGCTTGTGGTGCTGAGGATATTCTTCGAATATAAAACACTGCACTATAATTTGCAAAAGTTAAACATAATAAGTAAAAATTTACATTTTTAAATAAAATGACTTCCAAATCCAGTCACTGTCAGTGTCAATCATATGCATCTATTTCTGGCCATTAATCTTTGAAAAGCTTTTCGTCAGAAAATTGTGCATGCGTGAGTTTAGCTTGTTACCTACAGACTCTATAGTAGTTTAGTCCTGGTCAAAAAATTGCGGGTGCGTTGACTTAAGTTTACTCACGCATTCCGCATTTTTCCTCTAATTTTAGAAACATTTGTTTCTTTTTCTTTAACAGAGGAGCTAAGAGCTAAAATTTAGGCAATTAGAATGCCAAAAATACTCAAAACTGCAAGAGGAGAGCCAAAATAAATGGATCTAGCGCGATAGACACTTCATCTGCCCATCACGCCAAACGGTCACCATTTCCAACTGTGGTTCGTTTCGGATGTGCTGTTATTCAATCTACGAAATGCTGATAGAACAGGTTTCGTTATAATACAGTGTGCTGTTAGCAGAGTTTTCCAGCACTTGACACTTTGACAGACATGCAAAAGTTGCTGCCTGTTCCTACCTGCGTATGTACGTGAGCGTACGTACACAAACTGACACACACGTCCACAAAATGTGTGCAATCTGCTGACCTAGCAGCCAGATTATACTAGAATAGTTTAGTTTGCGTGCTAAGCATAGGACAGCTTTGCACTATAGTATATACGTGGCTTCTGAGGCCGCCGCGTAAAAACCGGAAAAGCGATCCTCCGGTTGAAGTCGCTTGTCTATCAGAGAAAACGTGTCCAGCAAGGAAGAAGTGATAGCAAAATCTATAGCTTTCTACTGTTCAGAAGCATGGCCGCAAGAACTACAACTTCTACTCATAGTTTTGAACAATGCGCCAGCCACAAATCTTAAGGGAAGACCATTTTCCCGGAAAAATTATCAAAAGCATTGATCAAAGTATCATGTTCCAGCTGTGATCAAGAAGTGTGTATTGACAGCCACATCGACAGCAATAATCACAACTCTCAGAATGAAAAGTAATACAACAACAGCAACAACATCAGCAACAACAACCAAACTCTCACAACGACCAGCAGAAACTTTCACACACCACTAAATTTATTTTAAAATATTTAACCGGGGTACTCACAACTGTACCCTTCGGGATCGGTACGTGAGGCCCCAAACTCTGCCCTAAATTTAATTTAAAAGCGTACACTACACTCACACACCGTAGGTAGTTCGGATGCCCTTGTTTTGGAGCTAAACTCGTAGCCTGGTATAGTTTTAAAACAAGGAAGAGGTGTATCTGGGGACCACCGTGTACTCGACCACTTTATGGGCAAACATAAAAAAATAAGAAACTACTTGGAAGTATTTTGTATTTTTAACAAATCTTTGATCTTGATTTTTGTAAATGATGCTGGGCATGTTTTGCATCTTTTTGCAGGAAGTCTGTTCAGCATCTTTTACACGAAGTAAATTTTCAAAGGGATCTCGTGAAAAAAGTCTCCTTGAAAATACTCAACTGAAAGGCTTTTGGGTCACTTGAGCTTCGTCGTAGGAGTGGGTGTGTCACATATCATGTTATTGTATGTACTTCAACACCTAAAAAACACTGACTAAAAGCTGTCGCTGTATGTTATGCTGAATTTTACCAAAAACTTACGTGTGTAATTTTCTCACAAACAGCATAATTATTTCCGTGTTTTTAATTGGTACTCTTGCTGGCTGCGGATTGTTCTTGCTGGTTTACAACAGGTTTAGCTGACCTCTAGTCAGTGGCCCAAGTGTAGTGTCCTACACTGTTAACTTTGTTGCAAATTTTCCAACTTGGCCAACTTAAATGGCCAACTTGGCCAACTTAAGTTGGCCAACTCAACTTGGCCAACTTGACCAACTTAAGTTGGCCAACTCAATTCGGCCAAACTTTGCCAACTTAAGTTGGCCAACTCAACTTCGCCAACTTGGCCATCTTGAACATCCGATACTTTGACTATTTGAAATGAAGTCAAGTTCTAATCCTCTAGTTCGTTTTTTCAAGTTAGTTATGTAGTCAGCTAATGAAAATGAAAATTTAAAATGTGAACTTCGAGATTTGAACTTGACTTTACTTCAAAAAGTGAAAGTATCGGATGTTCAAGTTAGCCAAGTTGGCCAACTGAAGTTGGCCAAGTTAGCCATTGAAGTTGGCCTAGTTGGTCTCAGCTGGCCAACTTGAACATTTTTGATAGCACAAGAGACAAGACCAGGACGGTGTGATCATCCCACATTTACAGAACAGTTGACAATTCTTCTAAACAAAACTAACTAACTATGTATATACATCAACTGATTAAGTTGGCCAAATTTGGCCATATATGACACTACACTTGGGCCTAGTCAGTGGTCAGTCTACGTCAAAATTTAGGCTGGTCGCTACTTAAGTTTTTCCGCAGGTAAAAACTTTTAATTCTATATCCATACGTCCTGGTTTGCAAAATCATGATACCTATACCCTCATTTGTGAGGGGGGTCCTCCCACAGTTCAGACCTACGCCTTCATTTTTGTAGGGGGGTACCCCTCCACAGTTGAGGCCTTTTTCGGAAGATAATGGTCGCAGCATAATCGCGGCGGTCAAGCTGGGTTTCACAAGAGTGGCGTACCCTTCTCATTATGGACTGTCACACATAAAAGTGTCCCCCCTAAAATTTGTCCCCCCGGACACTTTTATTCGGTTATGTTCTGTTGAGCCCGGTTCATAATTGTCCTTAAGAATACGGGGTCAGGGACAAAGGCAAGTTTTAGTCAGCTTCTGTGAAAAATGCGAATGTGAAAATTGACAAATGCGATTGAACTAGTTATTAGTATAGGGTCTGGAAGTAACTTTAACTAATCCTCAGGCAATAAATTGGCTTAGCCTATGTAGTCGTACAGATTTTGTAGTGTAACCGGCTGCTTTTCTAGGGGACTGGTGTCCGTAACTTCACTATTAAACAGTCCGTGTCTTGCGTTCCGTTAAATGCACTTCCCTGGTTCTACGCTAGCAGCCAGTCACGGTTTAGGATCGTCGTCCTACTCTTGCACGATCAACAAATCAAGAGAAACGAGTAAATCAGTTTATTAGTTAACCATTATGCACTCAAGCCAAACCACTCTCTAAATCTAGGCTTATGCCTTATCCAAAGCGGATGAAGGCCAGTCCAGCGTCAATAAATCAAGTCCACTTTTAGTCCGGACCGGACTATTTACCAACTCAGTCCAGACCGACAAAGTCTAACTTATTCCAGCTATCTTTTATCCACCTATTCCAGCTTAGGTCCAAATCCGACTACTCCTGCTGGTCCAATCCGAGGAGTGCCGCGAAGTAAACTGTATAGCCAGCGAATGACGTAATACGCCTGGGCTGGTCAAAGTACGATAGTTAGCATTTCCAACTTTCAAATGTCACGTTCCTTTTTTGCTTTCATTTTAAAAGTCAATTGCAAAATTGGAAATGTCAAACTTCATAACATTAATGTATACATACTTAAAAAACGGCCGGTAACAGTAGAATTGCTTAGGAACAAAACAATGGGGACAGGGGCAAGCTGGAGTGTAAGCCACTGGGGTCTAATGCTTTCCTTGTTGGTCCTCATACGACCATCCAGGATCAACATCCAATACTGCTTGACACATTTTAGCTTTTTTCTGTTTGTATTTGATTCACATTTTAAGGCGCTTTAACGAAGTTCGAGCATTAGATCATGCAAAAAACAGTGATTGTTTGCGCTTAAGGTGGCGCTCAGGGGAAACGACTTTGGCGTTTGATTTTTTTTCAGCGACATTTGTGACCATAATGTCTCGAAGGAAAGTTGTTCAGAATGAACAGAGGTTTCATTTGATGTGCATATTGTGATAAAAAATTTTTTAAAATTTTTTTGACAAATTTGTAGCCGTAGCATAAAATTTTTTGTTTCATTATAAAACGATTACCGATATCACTGAAATATGTGGTTTCTTAGCTTTAAATTGATGTATTAAACATACGAATACGTTAAAACTTTGCTGAGATATTCAGCCTTGAAAATAGCAAATCAAAAATGAAAAACTTAAAAAGTGAAAATCGAAAGGGGGGGGCGGGGCCGGAGGCGAGGAACGGGGGACCCCGCGGCGCGCGGCCGCCCCGCCGGCGCGAGAAAAATGCACAATGAAAGAAAGAATATAAATGCAGACGTGAAAGTTTTTCGATTTTCAAATTTTGGCTCGTAGCACTTTTTGTAGTCGCTCAAAGACAACTAATTTTTGAAAAACCAATTTTTTGCAAAATCAAAACTGGAAATGAAAAATCGAAGATCAATCACGTCTAGATTTTTGAAAGATCTTTCTATTGATACCAAAATTGTCAAGATGGGTTGAAGTTCCGCTGAGTTAGGTCAAAAACAAAATTAGTATGAATAGGAAATTCGACATGGTCATAAAATTTGACACATTCACATTAAAGTGCTAAACTGTACTGTAAATAAGTTTTTTGATGTCTGTTTGATGTACAATTAAACTGGTATTGCTATTTATTGCATGAGCTGAGCGCCGAACATGAGTTTTGTTGCTGAGCGCTACCTTAATGTGGCGCTCTGAATAACCGAATTTGGGCGATAAAATGTTTCAGTCAAGTTTTCGTTGGTCAACTCAAGAAGAAAAGTTGTTTAAAATCAAACTAGCTTTCATTTGATATAACGTCAAATTTTGGTCAATTTGAAATTTCAACCAATTTTTCAATGGGATAAAATTTTTAAATCGATATACCAAAAAATTCTATATGACTTTTAGTACCTTTAAAAACAGTTTTATGCAGCGAATTGCTAGCTGCAATTTTTTAAAAAGTCGTATGTGTAAGCAAACCTTTCCAAAAAAAATTTCCACAATACGTTCAGCAACATTGAAAAATACGCGTCTTTTCAAACCAATTTTTTGTTAGCTACTTTTTGGCTTCTGAAACTTTTCTCAACGGATTTTAGCACAGAAAAATTAGCTCTATTTTTTGGAAAATACGTATGTGTAGGCAAACTTCAGGGTTCTGAAATTGGGCTATAGCGTACATTTTTTTAGGATTACTGTCGGCTGCGAAAACCGATCCGCTTGAAACTTTGCAGACTGTTAGAGCAGATGTATATGGAGGCGCCGAACTTCTTGAATTGTAATTATTATGATTTGGCTCAGTAGAGGCTTTTTAAAACGTCACTTTTGATAGAAATTAAAATAACTAAACATTTGTCGCCGGTAACGAAAATTCTACAAAAATGGCACTTCGGCCAGATATTTGTCTTTAATTTAAGCTATAGATTGTTAAATTGTTAAATATGGGCATAAGGCATCGATTATTTTTTTAATTAGCTTCACAATGTTCACATGATGTCATGATCCCATAGCTACACCTGTAAAATTTCTGAATGTGCCAGGTTTTACATTCTTCAAAATATTGTCAAGCTAAAAAGCACTAATACTTGTACTAAGGTAAAGTCTCAATTGTAAAAAATTCGGCCCAAGTGTAGTGTCCTACATGGCCAAATTTGGCCAACTTAATCAGTTGATGTATATACGTAGTTAGTTAGTTTTGTTTCGAAGAATTGTAAACTGTTCTTCCTAAATGTTGCATGATGAGAAATAAATGAACCTGAAAAGACATTAAAAAATATTTTAAAAAATTTTGAGGGCACATCCGGGGGCACACCGTCCTGGTCTTGTGCAATTAGAAATGGTCAAGTTGGCCAGCCGACTTGGCGAACTTGGCCAACTTAAAAATTGCTAACTTGACCAACTTCAGTTGGCCAACTTGGCCGACTTAAAAATGGCTAACTTGACCAAATTCAGTTGGCCAACTTGGCCAACTCAAGTTGGCCAAATCAACTTGGCCAACTTGGCCAAATTAAGTTGGCCAACTCAACTTGGCCAACTTGGCCAACTTAAGTTGGCCAACTCAACTTGGCCAACTTGGCCAACTTAAGTTGGCCAACTCAACTTGGCCAACTTGGCCAACTTGAACATCCGATACTTTCACTAATTGAAATAAAGTCAAGTTCAAATCTCGAAGTTTACATTTTAAATTTTTATTTTCATTAACTGACTAACTAACTTGAAAAATTAACTAGAGGATTAGAACTTGACTTCATTTCAAATAGTCAAAGTATCGGATGTTCAAGTTGGCCAAGTTGGCCAAGTTGAGTTGGCCAACTTAAGTTGGCCAAGTTGGCCAAGTTGAGTTGGCCAACTTAAGTTGGCCAAGTTCGCCAAGTTGAGTTGGCCAACTTAAGTTGGCCAAGTTGGCCAAGTTGATTTGGCCAACTTAAGTTGGCCAAGTTGGCCAAATTGAGTTGGCCAACTTAAGTTGGCCAAGTTGGCCAAGTTGAGTTGGCCAACTTAAGTTGGCCAAGTTGGCCAAGTTGAGTTGGCCAAGTTGGGAAATTTGCAACAAAGTTAACAGTGTAGGACACTACACTTGGGCCAAAAATTCTTCACTAGCAATTCGCAAAACGTATACCTATACTTGTTGCCTTTGGTTTAGTCCAGTCATCAATAATGGGCAAACGGTCTGGACAAAATTTTGCTTTGCTAAGTGTTTTAAAATTTACGCATTCATGCCTGTTGCCTGTTGCCACGGCTCCTGTTTTCGTATAAAAATGACCTAAAAAGTACCGTTGGATACGACTGTAGCTGAATATAGGTATATACCTAGTTATGTATAAGTATAGCGAAAAAACTGGCCCTTAAACCAGTTAGAATGAAAATTCAGTTGAAGTCGAATGCTAATGCACACCCAAATGCTGAATTAAACCAAAATCACTCAAACAAGCACGTTTTGAGAGTAAAGTTTATTTAATTTTAGATAGATTTTGTTGCGACATGCTTTCTGTGCTGAGGATATTCTTCGAATATAAAACGCGGCACTAATTTTTTTCAAAGCTAACATTTTAACTAAAACTAGCAGTCTGTATATCCATTCCAGTAATGTCACGTGATGGCTGAAAACGTTTTTATCAGTAAATTTTATATGGCATCAGATTAACCACAGTCAATAAACTTCAACGTATGATTTTATATCACGTGCGTTCGCGTTGTTTCGTTCAGTTTAATGTTCGATTTGCGTCATCTTCGAGACATTTACCTGTGCACTCTTGATAATATACATAATCGTGAAGCGGCATCCTGAGCACAAGACTTTTCCGATTCTGTGACGCGCTAGCCGCTAATACACAATCTGTATCACAGATTGTTAAACTAAAGTTCGTTGCGACACTGTTGTAATGTACTGAGAGCAAGCGCAGACAGCTAGCTGCCTGTCTCACAAATTACGTACGCTGATCGCTAATCTACATACACACGACACACGCCCACACAAACTGTGTGATTGGGGGACCTGCCTGTAATTTTACACTAGAATAGACGGATCTGTTTGTTATTTATAGCAGACGTTTTGAATATAGTATATACGCGGCGGCTGAGGCCGCCGCGTAAAAAACAATTTACCCACAAGCTTCGCACAGGCTTCCCAAGCGTTATAAATTGTACGTACGTACACTGGGGCTCTATTCGAGGACGCTTTGAATAGAACCCCCGGGGCTTTAATTCAAGGTAGGGGTTATATTTTTTCGTGAGCATTTAGACAGGGGTTCTATTTGAGACAGGGGTTCAATTGAAGACAGGGGTTTTATTCGAGGAAATACGGTAACCCTTTGATAAAACTTCGAAATGGCAAGTCTTATCGTTTAAAATGAGACTGCATCAAAATAAAACGGCATCAAAAGTAGTCTTGCACTGATGCAGTTAACATATCTAAGGGTATCCAGTGTACGAAGCGAGATCGTACCCTACAGTAGTCACTATCTCACGATAGCTGCTCATTTAGAAAACCCGTTATGCATTGATTTGATTTGTTATGCACAGTTTAATGTTTATTTCTACTAGTAAATATGGATCGTAAAGAAAATTCAGTATATTACAGGTCTTTTCATTACAAAAGACGCATACGACAAAGAAAGGAGCGAAAAAATCTGATAAAGGCATTGCAGAATAACACAAGATATGCTTGTTTGAGTACACCACGTATACACGTGACTCAAAAAGGACTGAAGCGGAAACTGACAAGGTAAATTTTTTAGACTTGACTTAGAATGGCAGGGCTCGTGGTCTTCACAGGTTCTTGAGGTTCAGGTCAACACTGGCATGGTAGCTGAATTGGTTGAGGAATCAAGAAGGCTGGGCACGGTTACAAAATCACTATACGTGTACATGACCAACTTTGAAAGCTACATACTAACCACGTCGTGTCCACTCTAAGTAATGGTTACTGCTAGTATCCGCGTGTACACTGTACACACTAATTATCCGTGTAACCGTTTACTTACACGTAAAACATCAGTGTAATCATGTAACAGTTTACACGCTAAACATCTGTGTAATAGCGTTACCGATTACACATTTACACGTTAGCAACCGTGTAAGTGGTAACAAGGTTACTTCACCGTTTAGTGGTACTAAACGCTGAATCCGTTGTCAAGAAAACCATCTATTTCTGAATTTTCAGACCAAGCGATTTACCATTTCGCTACTGACTCTGAGGCAACCTTGATGCCGCCCACCGAGTGTTCAGTAAAAATAGCCTAAGTCTGTGCTTACCTACCTTCCTTTACATTACGGCGTCTCTATAAACAGAAGTATTTAAGCACAAATGGACGTGGGGGATTGGGGGAAGCCTCCCAGATTTAAAGTTCTGGGAGAAACAAATTCTTGATGCAGAGAAAAAGGATGCCCTGAAATTGAAAATTTGCTATAAACAGTCCAAACGTCTACAAAACGCTTTAAGATTAAAGAAAACGCCGGAACTTGCACAAAACGTCAACATTGCGATTGTGTATACGTTCGATTTGAAAGAAAAATATAAAAAATCTAATGCAAAAAATAATACGTCACCCCTTAATTAACAAAATACATTGTGATACTGATATTTTTTTCAGGTATTATCGTGAAACTGATCGAAATGTATTTGCCAACTGGCTACGTGACTGTAATGAAACCTTGACATTTGTTGGACTTGAACTACTGATAACTGCTTTATTGTTTATTAAAAAGAATTGAGTGCTGGTTTTCCAACTTTTGCTATTAAGTGTAGCTACCATGAATAATAAGTTCACGAACGCACAAACTTGGATTTGATTATTACTTAGGATTTGTTGTTTCGATATGGATATATTCATATATTACTCTAAATTTTACACAAAAGTTAAGAAGCCATACAAACCGTATTTAAGTCTCCAAAGCAGTTTTGCTCAAACGTTGCAAGAATAAAGTTTTCTGCTTCGACATTCTACATACGTTCACTGACGCACTTGCACAATAATGTATGATGGCAAATTAGAACTTTCAGACTTTAGACTACCAATATCAACCAATATCTTGGACCAATCACCATTTGTAAGCCGGACAGCACACAATATGAACATACGAGTAAAATATCAGCAAAACAAGCAAGATATGAGACTGGCCAGCGTGTGAAGTACACATAATTTGTCGAAGCACAAATATTTAAGGTGGCGCTCAGGGGAACCGACTTTGGCGTTAAATTTTTTTCAGCGACATTTTTGACCATAATGTCTTGAAAGTTGTTTAAAATGAAAATAGCTTTCATTTGATGTGCATATTGTGATAAAAAATTTTTTTAATTTTTTTTGACAATTTTGTAGCCTGTACAAAAATATTTTTGTTTTAATATAAAATGATTACTCATATCATTGAAATATGCGGTTTCATAGCTTTAAATTGATGTATTAAACTTAAGAATACGTTGAAGTTTTGCTGAGTTGTTAAGCCGTGAAAATAGCAAATCCAAAATGAAAAACCTACAAAGCTGATAAATCTTCGAAAATGTCAAATTTTTGATTTAATTTCTTAAAAAATTGAGTATGGCTTTTTGTAACTTTTTCAACGGAAATATGCAGTCCTAGGAAAGGTCTAATTTTTGAAAAAGTGAAACGTGTGGGCAAACCTTACATTTTTGCGTAGCGAAATCGACTACTTTTTTTGGACCTGGGTCCCACTGTTGGGGGTCTTTATAATTCGATTGCAAATTTGACCAATAAATCAAAAATAGACCATTTTGCTCATTTTGTGTTTTTTCAAAATTTTTTCAAAATCAGAAATCGAAAAACGGAAATCAAAAAACGGAAAATTTTCCAATTTTTTATTTTCCATTTTCGATTTCAACTTGTCGTCACCAGAACGAAAAACGATGCAAACGAAATTTCTTCAATTTGTTCGTTCTATTTTGTCAAATAAAAAATCGAGATTCGAAAATTATTCGTTTTTCAAATTTTGATTTTCAAATTTCATTTTTTGATTTTCGATTTTTGTTTTTCATTTTTTACAATACAGTGTCAAATTAAAAATCAATTCAAAATTTTTCTTTTTTAATTTTATTTTCAAATTTTATTTTTTTATTTTCATTTTTTTTTTACAATATAGTGTCAAATTAAAATCAAATTAGAAATAATTCTATTTTCAATTTTTTATTTTAATTTTTCATTCTCCTTTTCAGACCTTCTTAAAATTAAATTTCAAATAAATTTCCATTCTTATTTTTTTTTTTATTACTAATGTGCCAAACTGAAAATCGAATTCAAAAATTTCAATTTTCATTTCTATTTTCGTTTTTGCCAACAAAAATAAAAAAATATATATAATTATGTTATTGTTAAAAAAAAAATAGGTAAAATTTATTATTTATAAGAAAAAAAGAATAAAAGAAAAATTTTAATATATAATTGATTATTAAAAGAGGTATTTGTTTTTTATGGTGTGGGTGTTTTGTTAAAAAAGTTTTTTAAAATTAATATTAAATAATTTTTTGTGGGAAAAAAAAAAAAAAATATTTTTTAAAAAAACAAATTTTTTATAAAAAAAAACTGCCGTTTGCGATTGAGTTGAAAATTTGCACAATGAAAGAAAGAATATAAATGCAGACGTGAAAGTTTTTCGATTTTCAAATTTTGGCCCGCAGCACTTTTTGTAGTCGCTCAAACACGACTGATTTTTGAAAAATTGTTTTTTCAAAATTAAAAATAAAAGTGAAAAATCGAAGATCAATCACGTCTTGATTTTTGAGAGATCTTTCTATTGATACCAAGATCATCAAAATCGGTTGAAGTTTCGCTGAGCTAGGTCAAAAACAATATTAGTGTGAATAGGAAATTCGACATGGTCATAAAATTTGACACATTTACATTAAAGTGCTGAATGTATTGTAAACAGGTTTTTTTTGATGTCTCTTTGATATACAATTAAAGTGGTATTGCTATTTATTGCATGAGCTGAGCGCCAAACATGAGTTTTGTTGCTGAGCGCTACCTGAACATGAATAAGAAAAAAATCTAAAGTCTGACCAAAAAATGTGTGTATGGAACTTCATTGCTTCATAGCAAAGCAGTTTAGTCGTCTGAGATAACTAGTGTTTGTGACCGGCCGTGAAAGTCGCCGGAGAAGTTCGGCCGGCCGGGCCGGCCGGCCCGCCGGCCTGAGAGCGAGAGGCCCAATTTTTACAAAAAACAAATTGATGTAAATTCAGAGTGTCATTTTGGCATAAACTTAGCCTGTCGGATTGTTATGCCGGCCGAATTTTGCCAGTCGGTTAAATCTGGCTGGCCGGCCGGTGTTTTTAACCGGCCGGCCGGTCGATTTTTAGCCTTAAAAAAATTGTATTAAAAAATTTTACTCAAAATTTTTTCAAATATTTTAATTTCATAAAAATCTTCATCAAAAAGCTTTCGAATGATATATACATTTTGGGGGTTATCTCTAGTGTTTGTGACCGGCCGGAATTTTCGGTCGGCCGGTCTGATGGTCGCCGGCAGGCTGGCCGAAAAAAGCGGGCGAAGGCCGGCCGGCCGGCCGGCTGATTTTAGGTCGGTCACAATCACTACAGATAACCCCCATAATGTATATATCATTCGAAAGCATTTTTGATGAAGATTTTTATGAAATTAAAATATAAATTATGAAATTAAAAATTTGAAAAAATTTCGAGTAAAATTTTTTAATGCAAATAAAATTGATTTTTTTGCCTAATTATTTGAAGAAACCACACACATAGCAGTTTTGTAATCTTTTAATTGTGAGAGCTAAAAAATCTAAAGGTTTCCATACTAAACAATATGTCTTTGAATTTATAGTCGCGAAATTTCACCGTCCTATTGTGTGGTTTGGCTTATCGGCTTGGCTAGGCCCCAAAAAAATTCACATGACACTCATGCTTCATTGCCTCATGCTCATCATCACCGTCATCATCATGACAGCATTGTTACGTAGCCTTTCTTTCTAGGGACGGACTGGGGTCCAATTGCCTTTGGTTTGAGTTTACAATTCTGATTGTAAACTCAGTTCAAAGGCGTTTGAAACGGAAAAATACCGGTTTCAAAAAAACGGCTCAGTCTGACAAGATCAAGTGCAGTTAGGGAATAGGGAAATAGTGGTCCTATTTTTTTTAGTAGAGCACAGTAAGAACAGCATGTTTTGTAATAAAACCTCTATCCACAATTTCTATTTTCTGAGTTATGAGTATGACCCCTTGAATATTGCATTTTCGGGTTAAATGCAGTAAGTTGGGGGATGACCCGTTGAAAACTGCATTTTCAGTGTTTTTGGAAGTCAACGTAGGCCAAAGTTCGAAGCCAAAAGTGGCTGTAATCTTTGTTTTTGGATAGTTTTGAGTGCGTTATGGTGTTTTAAGGCATCGTCTAGGCTTAGTTGGCAGGATTCTCTAGGCTAAGCTGGCAGGATTTTTTCTGAAAATTTCGATTTTTTATTGCCTAAGCCTGAGCCTAAGCCTAAGCCTGAACCTAAGCCTAAGCCTAAGCCTGATACTCAGTGGCGTAGCCAGAAAAAAATTTCGGGGGGAGTAATGACTTTTCGATTATTTTGAAATGTGTTAAAATGCACTTAATTGCAATTTTAACGCAAAAAACGACACATATTACCATTTTTTCGGTCAAAAACATGCATATTTTCCACCACTGCAGCATCGAACGTAAAATTGTAGCTCAAACCTCCGAAAATTACAAAAACGGTGGCCGGCAATGGTCCAGAAGCTAGCAAATTTTCTGAAAATTTTTGACATAAAAACTGTAAAATTATATACTAAAAATGTATATTTTGTAACAAAAAACAGCTAAAGCGATACACCAAACATTGTATTAAGCAAATACATAGGGCACAATGCAGATACACATGTTTTCATTTAAGATAAAAGCAAGGAACACTATGCCAAAGAGTTGCAGGGGTCTGGGGGCGACAGCCCCCAAAAAAAATAGGGGAAAATTTTGATTTTTAGGCTAAATTTGGTCAATTGGAGACGTATCAGAAATTTTTTCCGGCCGGACCATAAAAACCAAAGGGGGGACCATACATGGGCGTGGGGGGGGTTTGGGGGGGTTGTCACCCCCCCCAGAAGGCAACCTCACCCCCCCAGACAGGTGCTTCCCCCCCCCCCCCAGACTGCTGGACGCTGGACGGTGGCTCACGAAAGCAGCAGGACAGCTGCTCCGCACCCCCCCCCCGGTGGCTGGCTCACCCCCCCAGAATTGGCCAGCTGCCCACGTATGGGGGGGACCCTTGTGTAAAATTTCAGTCAGAAAAAATTTCGGGGGGGGGGAATTCCCCCCATTCCCCCCCCTGGCTACGCCCCTGCTGATACTAAGCCTAAGCCTAAGCCCCATACTAAGCCTAAGCCCTAAGCCTAAGCCTAAGCCCAAGCCTAAATTAAGGCCAAGTTTGAATTTGGTCAAAAATTGGACGTTTCTGGCAAAATTTGGCCAATTTTTCGGCAGGAACCCGGTCAAAGAGCCTTGGTTTTGATTCTGAAAAATTGTAACCAATAATCTGACACCATTTTGACACGATTAGAACGGTGAAAACAAGAGCTTCGGAAAAAAATTGCGAAAACGTCCCTCACTGAGGGCTCAGATTTCGGGGGGTCGTATCTCAGTAAATAAAAAAAATGGAATAGGGGTTCTTGAAGCAAAAATGCTTCCCCCAAGGTGCTCTACTCAAAAAAATAGGTCCACTATTCCCCCCCCCCCAACTGCATTTAACCCGAGATGTGATAGTTCCTCAAATTCCTCAAATTGGTAAAATTCCTCAAATTTCGAAATGTTCCTCAAATTCCTCAAACATTTGAATTTTTCATTAAAATGTTGGGCTAATTGCACCCTTTTGGTCGAACCTGAACTTGTCAACAAGGGTCCCCCCTTTGGTTTTTATAGCCCGACTGACAAAGATACGTCTCTAATTGACCAAATTTAGCCTAAAAGTCAAATAATTCTCCAATTTTTTCCTGGGGGTTGCCGCCCCCAGACCTCTGCAACTGTATGGCTTACTATTCCTTGTTATTATCTTTCATCACAGCCTATGCATGTCTACACGCAAGGGCGTACCCAGGTGGGGAATGGGGAAAATTTTTTACCCTGATTTTTTACACAAGGGTCCCCCCTTTGGTTTTTATGGTCCGACCGGAAAAAATTTTCTGATACGTCTCCAATTGACAAAATGAGGATTAAAAATCTAGAATTTTCCCGTTTTCTTCTGGGGGCTGCCGCCTGCAACTTTGTGCTTTAGTAATCTTGGTGTTTGTAACGCGTTTATGAGTGTTAAAAAGTGGATTTTAACCCATTACAAATCGAAAAGTCATTCCTCCCACCCAAGGTTTTTTTTTGCGGACCACAGTGCGGACATCCGCAATTTTTTTTAATCTTCCGCAATTTTTTTCAGCCGTCCGCAATGTGTCCGCATCCCGAAATTCCTGAAAAGGAAAAATTTTTTCTTGTGGTCCCCCCTTGGTTTATCCCACTCCCAAAAAAAATTTTCCGGCACGCCCCCAATTGACCAAATTTACAATAAAATTTCAAAAAATTTCCTTCGAGGGTTGTATATACCTTCTAATTCATCACAACTATATATCAGGGGCAGTCCCAGGGGGTACACAAGTATAGTGGTGCGGGGAAAAAACCCTATTTTCAACTTTTCGGGTCGTCCTGTGCTCCACATAAATCGGATCCATGAATGCTCGCGGCTGTTATAACGGCCATCTTTCGCCTAACTGTTGCACTAATAAAATGGATTGTAACTACTCACGTTTCTGAGTAATGAGTCTTGAAACCTCCGGGAAAAAAAACCCTATGCGGGGAAAAAAACCCTATCACTTTTTCTGGTTGTTCTATTAGCAGGGAGTATAAACACAATTTCATCGTGTTCTACAACTCTTAGGCTGCAGTATGGACTAAAAAAACCGTTTCTGCGACATCCATGTGACTCACAATGATTCTTCAAAAATCGACCCGTTTTGGCAGAAATGACTTCAGCCCAAATAGACATTTTTCCGTATTTAAAAGCATTAAAAACAGATTTTTGCGCTTATTACGTTAGAAACATTACTTATTACGTTAGAAACTTATTACGTCATTCTTGGATTTAATTGGTACGCAGCAGCTAAAACCTAAATATTGCAAAAAAATGCCAAATTTTGGTGAAACATCACGAAAACAGGTTTCGTAAGGGGTGTCGGGGTATGGCCCAAAATGACAAAAAACGACGTTTTGCGGCCAAATAAACGGTTTTAATGAACTCTACGCATGTTGTTAGCCCAGGTGAACTAACTTTAGTAGCAACAGTGGGTGAGTTTAGCAAAAAAATGCCGCCAAACAAAATAGGGTTTTTTTCCCCGCAATAGGGTTTTTTTCCCGCACAAACTTTGACCAGTCACAGGTCAACCACAGCGTTTTTCACGGTTTTCGAGCTTCAGAAGTATAGAGGAAAGGTAACTCTCTTGAAAAATGCAAACTGCGTTGGTCAAAAGTGTTTTTATGAAAAATTATGACAAGTCAAAAATTTGGAAAATTTTGTCACTTTGGAATTTTTCAACATTCAAAATTTTGAAATTTTATAAAAAACGCTACAGGCCTCAAAACTGCATAGAAATTGGTGTGGTAAGTCAGTTTGGGATGCGCTTTCCACCTGTATACTCAAAAAGGTCCTATGTCGTGAGGTTCGGCCACGAAGCACTAGGGTTTTTTTCCCCGCAAAACGCGTAGGGTTTTTTTCCCCGCACCACTATACATTATCCTGCATTTGCATGTCTACAAGAGCAGGGTTTTTTTGGCAAAATACGGGGCAAATGCTCAAGATTTTGAAATTTTGCTCACCAAAATTGAAATTTTGCTCAAATTCTGCTCACCGCTCTGAAGGGACCCTCCTTTGGTTTTTTATGGTCGGCTGGAAAAAATTTCCGATAGGTCTCCAATTGACAAAATTTGGCCTAAAAATTAAAATTTTCTCCAATTTTTTTGGGGGGCTCCCGCCCCCAGACCCCTGCAACTCTTCCTTTTTATTAACTTTCATCAACGCCAATATAGCAGGCGGGGAAAAAAACCCGCATTTTCATGTTTCGTCATGTAGCTCATAGACTATACGTTTTCACGGGAAACCAAAAAAATCTGTCGTAGGCCTAACCTTGCTCTAAATGCTGGCACCGGTTTCATTTCGCTATCTCTTACCATTTTTTGGCGGGAAGCCAAAAACTTGCCGGGGAAAAAAAACCCAATTGGGGAAAAAAACCCATGTGGGGGAAAAAAAACCCACCCCATAAATCACCCGAAAAGTGTGTTAGCGGTAGTTTTTCAACGCTATGGCAGGTATTAGGAGTAGTAGAGGCCACTGATGTCAAAACTATGCGCAGATTTGCTATGGGGCCTCAGGTAGACAAGTTTGAAAACTGCCCTTCGCAGCCCATTATAAAATTTTGAATTTTCAGATTTGAAAACAAAACACCTTAATTTCGCCTGAAAACGTTGAAAACAACTAAAAAGTTGCTATTACGCTTCAAATACATGCAAAATCTGCACTTTATGGCTACTTTTTACACCATCGACCCTCCATGGAGGGTACCGTAAGTGGGTGTGACTGGTCGTGACGGACATAGTTTAATTTTATTCGGTTATTTGGCGTTTAAACAGGAGAAACTAACAGGTTATAATTAAAAACATACAAAAAACTGGCAATAGTACCAGATAATACTACTTTCCGCTCCAAAGGGACCTCAAAATGACAAAGTCCGACTATTAGGCCTGTATACCAGAAATCGATCAAGAAAGTGTCAGTATGCGCATTTGTGTTAACAATAAACGTCTTTTTGCACTACCATGAGTCTTTTGGAGTAGCTACAAGGTTTTTCGACATCACCAGACCATTTTCAAAAAGTGGGTTTTTTTCCCCCACATGGGTTTTTTTTACCCCGTCTAATTTCGGTCATGCCCCCCTCGTACGAAAGAAGGAGGGACCTGCCACTGCGGTCATGAATAGAGGAAGGGTAGTCCTCTGTAAAAGTGTTTTTACATTTGAGCTCGCATCTTTTAGTGCTGAGAAATGAGACTCCAAAATTCACCTCCCTTGGAGCCATGTCGGGTCAAAAATGGGGGGTCAAAATTTTTGACTCATAAAAAGTACCAACGAGACCCCGTTTGGACACCGCTTATATACGTTTGCCTACAGGGACTGTACTATACGCTGGCAAATTTTTAGACCTGTACCATATACCCAAGTTCCGGAACCGGGGTGGGTTTTTTTTCCCCCAAAAAATGGGGTGGGTTTTTTTTCCCCCGCCTGCTATACATGTCTGCAAGAGTACATTATGCTGCAATTGCTTGTGTAATATATAATGTTCGATATGACGTTCCCATCTCTTGTTTTAATTTTCTTGTCTGAAAAAATTCTGTTACGTCTCCAGTTGACCAAATTTGACCTAAAAATTTAAAAAATCTTCATGTTTTTCTGGGGGCTGCCGCCCCCAGACCCCCGCAGATATGAGTTTATTTGATTTAAGGTGGCAGTTACATTTTCGCAGCTTTTTTCAATGTTCGATTTTGTAGTAATTACTAAATCAATTTACAAGCGGTCTTTTGCATATTATTAATCAACTTATTTTTTACAAAATTTCAATTTTTCAAGAGTCGGTGTTACTCATAGTGTGGACGCCAACTATTTTGGTCAAGCTCATCAGCTCAATTTTATGCATTTTTCCGCGTATTTCGTTATTTCTTCACTGTGGTAAAAAAAATCCGCATACAATTACGTAATTTATACCAAAGGCACGCTGATGTGTTACAAAACAGCTGGTATGCTTAACTAAACGTAATAATTTAGCAGAGTTTTACAGTGAGTAAAAGTTTGCCTCAAATTTTTCTAAAAATTCAAGAAACGGCAGTTTTTATGACTTTGGTATGCTATAACTAATAAAATAATCATTATATTTCTATCATGCTATTTACATTCGCAATGTCCGTGCCAAGTTTGATTATGTTCGATCAAGTAACTTTTGAATTATTGCAAAAACTTCGAAAACGTAACTACCACCTTAAATGACCAAAATTAACATTTTGTTCATGTATATAATAGTGAGTGCCCTACAATAGTGAGTCTAAAAAAGTGAGCAAAATAAGTGTACAAGGTGCGACCCCCGCCCTTTTCAAAATCTTGGCTACGCATGCCCCTGTATGCATTGGTATGTATAGGTGCATCGTACACCTTTTAATTGATTAATGTGCTGTCGGAATTTTTTTCTCCGTGAATTTCAGCACAAGGCCACAAGGGTGCTAACTCCCTTGGTCTTTTGTTGCCCGTCCCAAAAAATTCTCTGAAACGTCTCGAGTAATGACGATTTTAGTCATTTTACGGCGCCCAATGTCAAAATTTTTTGTAATATTTCCAAATTTCATAGCTTTTTGAAACTCACGTGGCCCAAGAAAGGTGTACTTGTTGGTGTTTTGAGCCACTTTTCTTCACTTTGAGGTCTCACTTCACAAAAATTATTGTTTTTAACGAAATGTGCTAATAAGTGTCGCTTTTAGCGTTAAAAGTGCTATAATACCGCTTTTCTAGGTACGCGCCTGGCGATAACCAAGCACAAAACGTAAACTAGCAAATTTACGATTTGCTCACCGATCTGAAATTTTGCTCACTGAAATTGAAATTTTGCTCAATTTTGCTCACGATTTTTTTTTGAAAAAACCCTGTACAAGAGTATGTTATATATATACAGTCTGAAGTGACGTTACGTACTATCTTTTGTTTTAATTTTTCTGTCGGAAAAATTTTTTGATACGTCTCCAGTTGACCAAATTGGGTATAAAAATTGGAAAAATCGCCAATTTTTTTTCTGGGGGCTACTGTCCCCAGACTTCTGCAGCGTCTTGTTTGATACAGTAATCTTGCGTTTGTACGGCGTTCTATGCCGTGTTAAATTACTAAAAAGTACCTTTTCGTTTTCACCCATTACAAAAAAATCGAAAAGTCATTCCCACCCTAGAAATTTTCTTCTAGGTATATACGCCAGATACGTACATATATATACACGTAGGTCGTAAACGTATTTTGCACACTAAAATTTTGCACAATTATGCACACAAAATTTTTTGGAAAAAACCCTGGCACAAAGAGAAATCCTGACATAGATGCATGAATTTTGCCGACTGTCCGCACAAAAATTTATCCGTCCGCAAAAAAATTTGGCCGTCCGCGAAATATCCGCACTTCGGATTTTCAAAAAAAACCCTGCTCCCTCCCACCAGAAATTTTCTTCTGGGTACACCACTGTCTGTCTACACGAGTAGATTATGCTGTATTTGTTTAAATTTTACTTTCTGATACGTCTCCACTGAGCCAAATTCGGCTAAAAGTAGCCTGTAACCGTTAAAAAGCATATTGGCGATTACACTACGTATTTGTGCTCATTGTGGTAGTTTAGATTTGCAGTTTTTGATGAGCTGTCACTCGGTTGTTTTAGAAGCTTTTTATAAGCGGTTTTTTGCATTTCGCAGACAAATAAATAGATGGGCGGGGATGGGGGGAGAAGACCCCCCCCCCCCCGAAAATTCGGTCTCGGTGGAGGGAGGGGGGGTCCCGACGGGAGTAAAATTTTGGTCAAAATTGGAAAAAATCGGCATTTTTTTGTGAAGTTTAAGGGGGTAGTGTCGCGAAAGCAGTCGATTTTGCGCGACTATAGAACTTTTTCAGTGAAAGATAGGTCATTGTTCTTTATGTATTCTAAAAATATTTTTGAAGGCAAATATTTTTACCAAGTTTCAAAAAAATTGATGCAGCTTACAGTTAGCAGTGAAGTCGGAAAAATGACTTTTTGAAAACCTATTCACATTCGATAATTTCGTCACAATTAAAAAACTTTTTGTTTAGATTCTTTACACAAAGTAAAAGCACATATGCTCTAGTTTATGCACACAAAATTTAGTGCAAATTGCTTAAGTCGTTGTGGAGTAATGCCTGTTTGAACTGTGAAACTGTGCGTAACCTGTAAGGTACTGACAGCAATAATGATAAATTGTAAAAAATTTAGACACTTATTTTGAAATCAAAAGAAAAACGAAGCTTCATTTTTTATTTTTCTTATTTGTGGCAAAAAATGGTGCGTCAAAACATTACATGTACTTCACAAGCTGGCCAATCTGATATCTGGCTTGATTTTTTGAACTTTTATGTCTCTATTGTGTGATGTCTGGCTCACAAATGGTGATTGGTTAAAAATATTGGTAGATTTTGGTAGTCTAGTGTCTGGCAGTATTTATTTGACACCATGTGGCATTTCAGTAGTTTCTCAGTGAGCGTGCAATTTCAAATCAAAAAGTTCTCATTTTGCAGCCTATGAGCAAAACTGCTTTGGCGACACTACCACCTTAAGCGATTTTTACCAACATTTTCGCCACAAATTGTCAAAATCTGTGTTTTTTGGTCAAAAACGGTAAAAATTGCGTTATTTTTGGGAGGGGGGGGGTCAAAAATTAGTTGACGCAGGGGAGGGGGGTCCCACCAAGGGGGGAGGGGTATCCAAAATTTTGGTGCTGTTACATATGGTTGAAATTCCACAAATGTGTTTTTTTTGCACGCTCGCTCGCTACCCCCCCCCCCCCCCCGGTCGACACCCAAGGTGGGGCCCCCCCTTGAGAATTCCTGGATCCGCGCCTGAAAACAAGTATATACAAAAAAGTACAAAAATAAAATGTACAAACAAAGAGTACTAAAATAGACAAATAGACAAATGGGCAAATCACATTAAAGTGCGTCTGTCTTGTCAAAATGCTACAGTTTCAGAGCACAAAAAGTGCACCAAGGTGATTAAAAAAGGCTATAAAATATGTTATATCAGCGAAGAAACGTCAAAAAATCACTTTTGAAAAAGCGTATACAAAAAATGTACAAAAAAGTACATACAAAGTACAAAAATAGAACATAAAAAGTACAAAAAAGTACAAATTCACTGTTGTACTTTTTGTACTCACTTTTTTCCTGTGCTGGGGGATGGTGTGCGACGCGGCTCAAGTGGTTTATCCGAGGGGGGGGGGGGAATCGCTGAGTGCTGGTGGGTCCTAGCCTTCCTGGCCCCCCCTCGCTGCGCCACGGTCCCCTTCAAAGTTTTTGGTGTTTGTCTCGTCCTGTTTGTCCAAAGTCCAATCCATATTATAATTTGAATTGTTCAAACTGTTGCAGGGAGTAAGTTCTTTCATATTTCGTGTTTAGCATTATGAATCCTCTTTGTATTTTTAGCTATTGTATTCTTGCTGTGAAAGTTCGTAATGTGACTGCCGATCCAGTCATGTAGTCAATATCGACCTGTTCACGCCAACTATTCAGACAATATCCGTATTTATTTATTGCATTCTCAACTTATCAACACTGTGATTTTTTTGGAAATTGCCAGTTTCTTGTTAACGTCGTTCTTATTTATTACGTAGTCATAATTGCTCACTGTTTACTCCTGTTATTTGATCAATTGTGAAGAACTACTTGTTTTTATTAATTTGGAATAAAATCAGCAATAACTGATTGTCTAACCATGGCTGGAGTTTTTGATATTGAAATCGCCGAAAGTGATCGAAATGATAATGTTTCTGATGACGAATACAGTCATGTGGCCGAAGTAAGCTTGGTTCTTGCTTAATTTATACGTTTGCGCATTGAGTCACAGTGATAAATGCCACTCGCTAAACCACTAAAAATAAGGGTTTTCCTCAGCAATAAGGGTTTTCCCTGCACAAACTAGGTCGCCGTTCGTCAACCCAACGGCTTTCATGGACTTGTTGAAAAAGGGTGCTTTCTTGGAAAATGCCAATTGGCGTGGGCTAGACATAGACTCTATTCTGTAACAAATTATGACCATAAAAACAATAAACATTGCAACAATAATCAAATATACGTATGTATATATATATATATTATGTAATATGTAAACTAAAATATATATACTTCGTTATTTCAGGGAGCCATAATAGAACCTCCTCCGAGCTCTTCATTTATGTAAGTTTTTTATTGTAACAGCCGTGTATTTTTGTTGATTATATCTTATAGCGGATGATTAGAGAAGAAAAAATGACTGAGCGAGCACTAAGTCTGAAGCATAAGGGTATTCTGGATTATCCAGGCAAAAATACAGCGCTGCAAAGGATTGCAAGATCAAGGCGACGCAGAAAGTTTATGTGAATTTTATTCACGTATCTGGGATTCTGGGAATATGAATGGACGTTTTTTACGTGTTTTTTTTTGCTCCAGAGACGGCCCAGATTTGTGCGCCGTGGCTGTGAACGAGATGACCGTCAATCCGGATGTCAGAGTCGGACCACAGGATTTCCAGTTACTCAAAGTGCTCGGGAAGGGCGGATATGGCAAGGTGAGTTGTAGCAGGTTTAGGTTCTAAATTCCTGGCAAACTGACCTCCTCATTATTCCTCAAGGTGCATAATATATTTAACAGTACATTATTTTGTTTACATATTATTTACGTATCCAGTGAACTTTTAGTTGAAAAGTTAATGCAGTGGAGTTGAGAAGTTAATACATCGCGTATATATATATATATTTAAATTATATTAAACTTTAGATAAATATTTTTATTAAATTTTTAAACAAAATTTTAATAAAACTTCAAAGAAAACTAAAGTTAAATTCATAAAATTTTTCACCTATGAGTTTATTTTATTTAAAGTATTGAAAAGATTTAGTTAGGATAAAAGCTTTAAAAAGTGTAAAACCTAATTGAGGATATCTGTATAATGGTGCATTTATATCCCAGTCATTATTCATGATTTTCTTTTTGCCTTATAGTTTATGAATGATTGTATTTTGTGCAGCTGCATTTTTAGGTTTTTCAAGTCCGTAAGATCACTGCTCCCGATACTGGAAAAATTTTCGCCATGAAAGTTCTCAAAAAGGTATGATATGATTCCAAATGGATTGAATATTTTTAACTATTTCGTTTTTATTGTATATTATTCAGTAAATTTGCTATTGAATTACTGTTTTCTATAGAGTCGGATCCAAAGCAAACACTAGCGGATTATGATGACAAGTTCGATTATTAGAAATGTATATATAATTTTCTGGCGTTTGAAAAATATCCGGTAGTTTATGGTTAGTTTTTTAAAATGCATAGCATTTGACGCTTACTTTTTTGCTTTTAGGCAACTATTGTGCGTAACCAGAAAGACACTGCTCACACTAAGGCTGAAAGAAATATTTTGGAAGCTGTAAAAGTGAGAAGTGGATTTAGACTTTTTTCGTTGTTGATTTTTTGCTGTGTTATTAACTGTTATTAGCTGAAAAATTACGTTCTGTTAATCACCGTCAAAACGTAGTGTGATGTTTATAGGACTGAAATAAAAACTTTTTTGGCCAGGCTCGTTGGTAATTATGATATGTCGTCACCATTGTTGTAGCTTTTTTCAGACTGCATAGCGAATTTGCAATTTGCAATTTTTGTTCCGTTTGATGATTAATTTGATCGAATTTTATTGGATAATATTTAATTAATTTAATATTGGTGGTTGTTGTTCCAATTTTATGTTCTCAACCATCGAGTACACTCATCATACATGTATGGGGGGAGCCCCCAAAATCGAGGAGCCGGGGGAGGGTACTCGAAATGATCTTTTTTTTGCAAAATTTTGCAAAATTTAGAGTAATTTTGGTCGATCCTGGGGGTGGGGGTCCCCAAAATGTGGCCAGAGAGCCCCCCCCCCCCTAAAAAAATTTGGACCCCGTTACATGTATGATTACACTGTCCAATATATACGTGCAATTTTGCTTTTCAGAATCCATTTATAGTCGATTTAATGTATGCATTCCAAACCGGAGGCAAACTCTACTTGATACTAGAGTACTTGAGCGGTGGAGAATTATTTACACATTTGGAGCGAGAGGGCATTTTCATGGAAGAAACTGCTTGGTGAGCTGAGCTGTCTTAAACTTCTGTTTCGTAGTGTAATTTTTTATAGTTTGTAAAAAATTGGCGTTTTCTAAAAAAACTTTACCAACCAACACCTTTTATTATTATTTTATTATTTAACTGGTACAGTGGTACATATGATAAAAGTTATATTAGTCAGTATATATATATTATTTATGTTATTTTTATGATTGTCGCACACTACTGCACATCATGGCTAAAATAGAACCATCACCATTTTTATTCTGGCAGCAAGTTAACTTTCTTGTTGTACAGTTAGCTATTGTGCCCAGTTAGTTAGTATTAGGGATGGGACCGAAAAAATTTCACCGAATACCGAATATTCGGTTTTTCGTTTTCGGCCGAAAACCGAATACCGAATAGTTGTCGTTTGTCACCCAGATTTTTCAGATTTTAAAAACCCAGAAAAATATAATACTACGCACACATGTGCAGCTAAGGAAATCTAGGGGGGGGGGGTGCGGAGCAACTTTTCCGGAGAATTTTGCTTCGTGAGCCACCAAATTTGCTCCTGAACTGCTAATTTTTGCTTCGTGAGCCACCAAATTTGCTCCCCGGCCGCTCAATTTACCTTCGTGAGCTACTTTCAAAGAATTCTGGGGGGGGAGCGGACCAGTCTTGGGGGGGAGCAATCCCCCCCACGCCCATGTATGATACTACGTATAGATAAATATATAAATACTATCTATAGGACCCCGGGGTGGAGTGGGACAGTGTTTTTTGGCGCGAAAAGTTACACCTCCAACTAAAAAGTTTCAGAAACAATGCCGAAAACATGCGACTTTGAGCGATATACACAACATAGGCGCAGATTCGGTTTAGGCGGTAAATGCAAACTCGCATTTTTTCAACGTAGAAACATGTTTTATATGCTATATGAACCATGTATTATAATATTATACAAATAACTATCGTGCCAGTGTGCTGTCGAAAATACCACCCCCTTCGTGTAATCATCTTTTTGCTTCTTGTAAACCTGGGTTTTTAAAGCCATAGCTAAGGCCATGGCCTAATTTTTTCCGGATTGGCCTAAATTTTTTCAGCGATTGAAGCCAGCTGGCCTAAACTTTTTCAGCTATCGATGAATAAAAAATTTCTGATACGTCTCCAACTGACCAAATTCGGCCTAAAAATAAAATTTCTATATATTTGTTTCTGGGGGATCCCGCCCCCAGCCCCCAGACCCCTGAAACTTTGTGGCTTTGTGTTCTTTGCTTTTATCTTTCATGAAGGCTTGTCTCTTTTCACCCCGGCAGTTTTAAGTGGGAGAGTTATTAAACTGCTTGTGAACTTTGCGAAGTTTACTAGCATTTTTCCAATTTTTTGAGTTTTGACGATACTTATAAGCATCCATCAAAAATTCATGCAATTAATATGAGTTGTGTTAAATGCCTCACAAATGCTAATTAGAGGTTATTATTTAACATATAATTATACAGTTTTTATGTTTTTTCTGTACGTCTCAGGTCGAAGCGTAGTGCTAATTGAAAGATTAATAAAATGAGTTCTTATTCTAAACGTTCTTTCATTTGGAATTTCCTTGATTTTCTAACTATTCGGTATTCGGCCGAAAATTGACTTTTCGGTACCGAATACCGAATACCCGTTTTTCGGCCGAAAACCGAATACCGAATACCGAATTTTCGGTACATCCCTAGTTAGTATTGTGCCCAGTTAGCCTGATGTTTATTTTTATTCACTGCAGGAAAGCCTTCAGTTATAAATAAAATTTTGTACTGCGCATTTGTTCAATAAGGTTCAACTCTTTCAGTTTCTACCTCGCTGAAATCGTGTGCGGACTCCAGCATTTGCATTCCCTGGGAATCATCTATCGTGACTTAAAACCAGAAAATATTTTACTCGACGTCCGAGGTAAAGGCTGGAATTTTTTACTTGAACTTTCTCGCAGGTTGACAATAAATTACTATGATGTATTATGATATTGTGCATAAATCGGTATGATGCGCAGATCGGGACCATTGCTTGGCAGTTTTTTTTATTGGTTTTGTGTAGTTTCACTAAAAGTGCCATAGAACAAGACAAATAGTAAACACGCTTTTCGCTGGATTTACCTGTACTTTCTGTCAACACCAGTCATGTTCATGTTATAGAGGAATAAATCGAATACCCTGCGGCAGTAAAGTAAAGTAGTATTATGAAAACTATTTAATCGAGTTTAGTACTAAATTTGTCGCACTGATAACAACTTAAATCTACACGTTCTAATGGCTGTTTTGCAGGACACGTGAAACTAACCGACTTTGGTCTATGCAAAGAAGCAATCGAGGGTGATGAAATGACCCATACTTTTTGTGGAACCATTGAATATATGTGAGAAATTAGTTTCTTTTTTACGAGTCTAGAGTCCAGGGTTTTTTTTTCAAAATCGGCACTGTGTAAATGTTGTGTAAATTAAGAATTTGCTGTGTAAATTAAGGTTATGTTGTGTAAATTTTTAAAAGTGAGTATTTTAGCATTTTTTAGGTAAAAATTGACCGTTTTTTCACGTGAAAAGTAATATTTCGACTTTGAGACTCGAACTACATACGAAAATAAAAAATGAGATAATTGAAAATTTTTTGCGTTTTTGTCAGTTCAAGTATCCGACACGCCAGGGCAAGCCCCCCCCTAAAATTTCGAAAAATCTGAAACAAGCCCTAACATCAAGGCCGAGACCCCGTGTACATGCATGGTTTACACAGATAGAGCGTTGTTCTATCAGCCAGATCCTACTCATTTTTTTTCAAATCCGGGTGTAAAACTTTTACAGTATTTTGACGTAGGAGAAGAAATCGCACAGACAGGCTCAGCGTGGCTGATTTTTCACTGTCAATTTTCAAGTGCATAAAAACGAATACTAAAATAAAAAAAATCATAAGCCGTTTAAGAGCAGAAACTGAAAATTTTTTGATTTGGTTTCAAAAATTAGACTTAATTTTGTTAGGACAAAGAGGTCACAGGCACAAATCGCCACTTCGCGAATTTTTGTAATTTTTACAACCAAAATAGGTCGTTTCATCAACTTTTGGGGCAAAATGGGGCTGTGTAAATCAGTGTGTATATTTTTTGCTGTGTAAATTAGGCGGCCGATGTGTAAATACACCCTATTTTACACAAAAAACCCTGGTCTAGACTCTCAACATTATTTTGTTATAGATAAAGAGCAGTTGCTGCTGGCTGAGATGCAGTTTTGATTGTCAAAAGCAATAAAAAACAATTTCTCCATTTCAGTACATCAAAAAGTTTCACAAGTCTGAGCTTGAGCTGAAATATATTTAGTTGGATTTTGATTGCAGTTAAGTCTTTAATGAAATCTAAAAATCGCTAATTTTTAATGCTGCATTTCACTCAATCCAATCTCAAGCTTAGAATTTTAATTAAAAACTTAGTCGTAGCTGCTAAATCGGTTTACGCTAATCTTCAGCTAAACCGATTTGGTACAGTCCACTGAGCAACAAATAATATATTTTCTTCTTTGTTTCATTAGGGCTCCAGAAATACTAATGCGAACAGGGCACGGCAAGGCGGTGGATTGGTGGAGTCTGGGTGCTCTGATGTACGACATGCTGACGGGAGGGCCCCCGTTCACAGCAGAGAACAGGAAGAAGACCATTGACAGGGTATATATTTAGGGGGGTTTGGACTTGAATGTGGGAAATTTAAATGTTGTGTTGTCCTCGTAAGAGTTTGAACTAACAGCTTTTCATAAAGTCGTGGTAGGTCAGTCGTTTACGCTGGCTTGTACATGGGGGTTTTTGATTTAAAAGCTGAATAATTGGTGAAAATTGAATGGGCATGTGGGAATTCATAAGTATTTTTTTAGATAATAAAATTCTAATTTTTGAGTGTTTTATAACTTTGAGGATGAGAATTATAATATTCTTGTAGTGGGATATAACGTTTCTAAAATTGTGAATTTTAGATCGTTGAACTTTTTGTTCAATCTTGAAGTACGTTCAAGTTTCAAGTTCAAGTTTTTTTGTAGATATTGAAAGGCAAACTGACGCTGCCGCCATACTTGAAAACAGAAGCCCGTGACTTGATCAAGAAACTGCTGAAGCGACACGTGCAGAGTCGTCTGGGGGCTGGACCCGAGGACGCCAAAGCCATTGCTGTCAGTTTCCTTCTTGGCTTTTGGATTCAGATGTTCTGCATCAGAGCTCAAGCTTTAAGCTTTTTCTTGATAACTAGACTCATCACTCAGCTAGAACTTAGACTTTTATGAAGCATTTGAAGTTGAATTCAACTGTGATTGTTTGCTATAAAAAAATTATTGCACTGATACTGATTTCCGTTTGCTTTTTACCATCAGATGTTGGTAAAAATAGCTAAAATAGCGTTTCTGGTTATGGTTTTTTATTGCAAGTAACAATCGCGACAATTAGGAGAAAATTATCATAAACAATAAAACTAGCATGATTTTAGATACAGGACAGTAAGTATAAAATCGACAGTATTAAATCATTAACTAGAAATATTGAGGTTTTGCCAAATTAAGAAATCTGTGAACTCACTTTCATATTTTTCTATTTTTACAAAGAATTGAATTTTTAACTGTTTTTTTCTCATTTTAGGATCACCCATTCTTTCGTCAGTTAAATTGGCAAGATGTCTATGCTAGACGCTTAGAGCCGCCTTTTAAACCCAATATCGTATGTTTTTCAAGAAAAAATTTCGTTCTACTTTATTGTAGGTGAAATTATGATTGCGCACACTTTAATTATACTATTATACTCTGTATGCAGATACATATTAGTTTTAGTTTAAAACTGAAATTTAGTTTCAGGCGTTATTAATAAAATTTTGACAGTTTTTTAAGTTTATTTCTATTTTTTCAATCGATTGATGAACTGTGGATAAAGAGTTTCTAATGATTTATATATTAAGCAAACTAAAGTTTTTGAATCGATTGCTACTTTTAAATTTGTTTCTACCATTTTTTTGTACTTATAAGAGAAAATAAATCATTTCAACTCCATGTGTCAAAATTTTTAGACATCAGAAGAAGACACATCATTGTTCGACAGCAAGTTCACCAAAATGACCCCCGTGGATTCCCCCTGTGACTACACTCTCTCCACCAGTGCTAATCTAGTCTTCGAGGTGGGTCTTATCAAGAGTACATAATAGTGTCTAATGGAAGAAAGCTGACGTTTCTCGGAAGTAACGCAGATCGCTGTCTCATTTTTTTCCAAAACCAGAAATGAGTTTAGTAAATCAGTCCCTCAGTTTCTGCGTTACTCATTTGTGTACTCACAGAATCGCTGATATTGTTGATAAGTGATGAGAAAAGGCAAAAGGTCAGTAGCAGGCTTTAATAATATAATGAACAGATGTTAGAATCTCCTGTGTGTTTGTTTTTCAAAAATATGGCATCGAAGCAGCACATATTTTGACGGTCTAAAAATGGCTAAAGGAGTTTTTTTTGCTGACTTCAGGGCTTCACTTATGTGGCTCCGTCAGTGTTGGAGGAGCTGGACCGACCGATTGTGGTGAAGGCACGCTCGCCACGGAAGCCTAGTCACAACACGTCAGCCGGCGGCCAGCAGAATAAAGGGTTGGTTGGACTGCCTTAAAATACAAAGCATTTTAGGGGGAGGTGTGCTATTGTTGTTGTGGGCGGTATATAGAGTGTACATAGAAGATCCCCATCTGGTAATTTAGTGAACATTGTGTATCTAGCAACGACTTCATAAATATATAATATTAGATGTTTTTATTAAGTTTAATTTGTAAACGCAAGGTCGAACCCCATTTAACTTTTCAATCAACAGCTTCTTTGTCTTTGGTTTTTGT